>JAOBYK010442456.1:0-14453 GCA_025434845.1 Phenganax subtilis | reverse complement strand
ATAAAAAGTTGACCGCGCACTCAAGGGGACTGAAAATGACGCACAAGAATGCCTTCAATTTCCGCCATCTTTGGCTTTACTTTTTTGGCTGAAGTTGGACTTCCATGTATATAGTTCACTGGTTTACTTACGATTGACGCACGTGTTTCAAAAATGCCGCTTGCTTCAGTTCTCTATCTATTTATTATCACCTTCTCAGACTTGAAACTCCCAGGGGCCAGTTGTTCGAAGTGCGTCTAGCTTAACCGTGGACAACATCAATATAGAAATCATATTTATGTATTCCTAGAACAACGAAATTGAAAGTTTTTTTACTAATAGTTTAATTACTTAAGGTTTGATTTGAAAGTTTTAGAAAATGCGTGGAAGTGTTTTTGAATTCTGACTTATCCACTGTTTAAGCAAAACGGCGTACGAACAACAGCGGCCCCAGCACCATAAAAACGGTGGTGTGATAAAGGCTATATTATTAACCCTTTCAAATTCGCTACTTGCACAACCAATCGAAATCTGCACGATCTGGTTGTTGTAAAATTGGCTAGCTTAATCCTGGGTTAATGAACATAAAATTTCGAAGTAAAGTTTTCAACTGTTTGTTTATAAATTTGGAAGTCTTTTCCAACAGGCGAATACAGAAATTCTCATAAATACCCCAAGGGTAGAAACACCCTAACTTTCAGTGCAACTCCGGTCCGGGTAAACGCACCGAAAGCTTTGCAATGATATGTAGGCGTGGTGTACCCTCAGACTAATATTCGTAGTGTTGTTTTTGCCATGCAAAACTATATGAATCGTAGGATAATTTTTACTCTGTAAGTATTTTTAGTATTACTGTATATTCTTGTTGCACAGGTCCCTTTTGAAAACCACATTAGGGAGGTTAAAAGATTTCATGGTTTGTTGTAACGTGTACAGGTATACAGTGGTGTCGCCAGACCTAGAAATGTGGAGGGAGACGGCCGGACGGAACAAAGCGATGACGTCATGAGTATAATTGATAAATGTCAAAAACTAGCAAGTTTAATTAAAGACAATTCGCAATACTTTATGTTAGATCCATTATTAGCATTGATTACAAGCGTTGTTATTCTGGGTTACTTTCCTCAGTGGTTATGGATGTTTTAAAGCCTGTTCATTTTTAGCGTACCCCCTCCATTTTCATACTGATTTGGGAAAATCTCAAAAGTGATATTTAGGAGAACGAGGGGGACGTGTCCCCCTAAGTCCCCTCCCTGGTAATGCCACGGCGGGTTTCTTGATTTTTCCTCTTGATTTTCCGTTGTGCGTCTACCAAAACTTTAACCTCTAAATTCTTTTGTACAAAACTATATTCTGTAACAAATCCAAATAAAATGTAAAAATAGGCATAAAGCAATTTGCAAAATTTTGTCGCGAAAGTAACGCTACCCGTACCCGTTACACAAGACCAGGGTATCTCAACCTCTCTATTATTGGCTACCTGTCGGAAGAATTTTATATAAATAATAATTTAAGGTAAGAAAACTGTTTTTCGGGCCGCCTATCATTTTTATTCAAAAACGAATGCTGCCAAATGAAGTTGAACATTTTGAATTTTTCTTTGTGTGCTAGATATTGTCTAGATGAACTACATTTCCGGACACCGTTTTTCTTTTTTGTGTTTACGAACGTCACTAAAACCACAAGATTTAGAACGAGTGATTTCTATATTCAAAGAATATAACCCAGTGAGTAGCTTTTGCAATGGCGTTTGTTCCAATCCACTGCACCGTTTTGAGTGGACTGGACACAACGGTGAAGTGGCTGAGTCAGGAACACAGACTATGTTTACAGATGCTGAGTTTGATTATAGTTCCAAGTCTCCTCAAAACGTGAATATCCCATTTGTAGCTAATATTATGATTTTTCATTCAACTTTCAATTATTTCGGTTTTATTTTCTTATTTTTATATAAATTACTGTTACCTATTCTGATTGGTTTGTTGGTCATTGCAATCAGGGGCCGGTTGTATGAAACTGTCGTCAAAGTTAACTATAGTTAAGAACGAATATCAATGCAACCAACCAGAATCGCCTTTTAACTACAAAATCGTAGTTAAAACGCAGTTAAAATTGTTACACAAACAGTTCCAGGAGAGAAAAGAAAAGTTGTTTAGTACGCAAAACATGAGGATGTTTGTCATTGATTTTTATATAACTGGATTGCGCATCCGGCTGCAAAAGTGAAGCCAGAAAAAACCACGAATTTAGAGTACCAAGATGGCCACCACAACATTTCCGGTCAATCGAATCATGGTAACCAGTCACAAATTTGGAGTGCGAAGATGGCTGCAATAGCGCAATCCAGTTATATAGATATCAATGATGTTTATCATTCTTTTTTGAAATGTTAAATTTTTAATTTCGACTAGGGCATATACTGAGTAATGTACTTCTAAAAAAAGATAAGAGTACGGAGTTTATTTAAGCTTATCGTTCAAAAACGGCGGAGCCTATTTTCTTGGCAGAATTTTTTTGCCTCTCATCTTTTTAAGTTTTCTATTTTATGTCAAACAGTTTTATTTTAACATCCTGTGCTAACACAACTAATTATCTTTGCCTTACTGTTATTATATTGGCAATTGTTTTTTCGCCTGCGTTCTGACGTTTGCCGTAAAGTTATCTATATCAACTATAAAACTGGCATTTTATACTTAGTTCTCAACATATATAAACACAACTGACTTTTTACCTGCAGTAAAGTCGACCAAAAGTTGTGCATGCATGCATTTATTTTCGCTTCACGCGTTCTTTTAATCGTTTTAAATATAAGTCTATAGCCCAAACTCTATTTTTGGAAAAATATGAGCTAAATTCATCTTTCTAATTTATTTATCTTGTTAATTAATCTTCTCATGTAGTATATGCCAACAAGAAGAAATTTCATGAGGACTATAAGATGCGGAGAAACGACGCATGTACGATGAATAAGTCCGTTTCACTTCGTCCAAAGTTTGGCTCAATTTCTTTACTAACTTTCACAACCGAATACATACGCCAAGCAAAATTAACTTTATTTTCACAATTACCGGCTGGCAAAAAGCCCGCAAGCTGTTGATTAGCAGATTTTAAGAAGTGTAAATATGGCATATTTAAAGTTCTTTTTTTAGACATGCATATAAAAGTTCCGTTGAGAATTGTTTTGCAAGACAATCATGCATGTTGCTAAATTTACTTGCACTTACCAATCCTGAAATCTTAACATCAAATATCGCAGAGAATGGATAATCCATAGATGGCGATGGAATAATCACTGCTCGATACTAGAGGAAATGACGCAAAAAGTCACAAGAATTTAAGCCATTTTTACGACAGGTTTTGACTGTTTTGTCCAAGAATATTGAGGCATCATGAAACGAAAATACTCAATTATATCTGATTTGAGCAATTTCTTAAGTCTCATTTGTCTTAAAAAATAAGAAACTTTTCATAACTCAGGAAAACACGTTTTCAAAAGTTATTTTTTAATGTTTTTAACAAAACAAACTGCTTAACTCGCGTCGCCTGAGAATAATTTGTGTAAACGTTAGTGGAAACGCAATACATTTGGAGGAAAATAATCACGTGTTGGTGAGAAAATGCAACCGTTTTGAGATCGTGTTTACTCTTGAAACTTCTTGTACTCCCATTTATTGTTCTGTTGATATTTGAGTAAATCCTCTCCTAACTTGAAACACTATGTATGCCCCTTGCATACAAGAGGTGTGAGTGACTCCGCTTTATGTTGGTAGATGAGATCAGTGTCTGCCTTGTGAGAGACTAGAGTGCAGTGGCGTTACACATTTGTGCGAGTTTTGTCCATGCATGTGCGTCTCAGTAGCTCAGTAGTTAAAGCCCAGCGCACACTAGAGCTAAGTGCTTAGCAAAATGTCATTCGTGGCTGTTGGCGTAGGCAGAAAATCCTAGTGTGCGCTGCACTTTTTTAAGTTTTCAGTCACTCATGACACGTAAGACAAACACGAGTGACTGAAAACTTACAAAAGTGCAGCGCACATTAGGGTTTTCTGCCTACGCCAACAGCCACGAGTGACATTTTGCTAAGCACATATCGCTCTAGTGTGCGTCAGGCTTAAGCCTGTTTTCCACAATAGCGATATTTTTCGCGCAAAGCAACTTTTTGTATTGTTCAAATTGAAGGTAATTGACTAAAACTAATTAGTCTCACGTGAAAGCTCATGAGACAAACAGAAGCCGCTTCACCCAAAATAAAACGCTAGTGGAAACAGGCTTAATCAATTCCTTTCGATTGGAACAATACAAAAAGTCGCCTCGCACGAAAAATGTCACTATAGTGCAAGCTTAAAGCCCGGCGCACACTAGAGCTAAGTGCTTAGCAAAACATCATTCGTGGCTGTTGGCGAGCAGAAAACTTAAGGGACTGAAAACTTACAAGAGTGCACCGCACGCTAGGGTTTTCTGCTTACGCCAAAAACCACAATGACATTTTGCTCAGCACATAACTCTAGTGTGCGCTGGGCTTTAGAGCACCAATTCGAATTCGGAGATGCGGGCCCGATTCCCAGCTGGGATGCCTAGAGTGTTCTTGTATATGTGTATCATTGAGACATAGTATTACTACCAGCATAGTTTTAAGCTTGAAACTCGTCAGCGAATGGTTGAAAGTTATTCGCGACTATGCAAATAAAAAATTTGCAGGCGTAAAACTCGCTTGGACAACAAGAAACAGTAGGCCTTTTCTCAGTGCAGCTGTTTTACCAAAGCGCGTAAAGCCAACATTTTTTAGCAGCGCTGTCGTGAATTGATGGGCTCATGTTAAAAAAATGTTTGCCCTATTCCAACATGATTAGTGACCGCAATCAAGAGAGGGCTGTAGATTATTCAACCAGTGTGCTAGTCGTTTTCATATACACCAGAAACACGAAGTCAGATACGGCTGTGCACAATTTTCAAATAGTGCAGTCTGTAGACTTGCACTGGCAAACGTAAGGTTCGATTACACAGGCGATTTTTGCTGCGATTTTTCTTCTCTTAGCATATGTGATCGAGTAGGTTGACTAGCGAGTGCATTAGCAAAATTGTTGGACCAAGTATAATCGCCAGTTATCTACTCTTTCACATCGTTCAACACGAGAAAACTTGCAGCAAAAATCGACCGTGTAGATTCAACCTTAAAATTCTAGGGCACGACCTTGAACGACGCGATCGTCATTATAAATGTATTGCACGTTGACAACATAAATACAATATTTTGATACCGCAGTAAAAATATTAAGTACTATTAAGGCTCTGGCAATAACATGTGCTATATGTTCAAAGTGTCAGTGACATCCCCCGATTTGTGAAAAACAACATGGAGTTTTGTATTGAAGTACGTTAGATGCTTCATTTTGAACCCGCTTATAGAAAAAGTTTTTTACCGAAGGCTCATAATGAACGCTGCTACAACAACAAAACTGCATCCTATTCATGCATGCGATGCTTGGCACTTCTATTTTTAAAATATAAAATATGTATTTTAACGTCGTTCTTGACGCCTTCTCTTACAATCGTAAGCAATCTTATAAGCTATTTAATGTTTTTACTATACTTATGCTTTGGTATCTTTTATTAGTGTTTTGTGAACACGTATATGCAAATAAGCACATATCAATTGTACAGTCAACTGCAGAAAAATGTGCGTAAATATCTTATAGCATGTTACTATACGAAAGTCTGTCATATTCCCTCTTCTGAAAATGAAGTAGAGTAAGACACACTTTTAGATCGCACTTATACACATCGCAAAACATCATTATCGTTATTTTCGCTTGCAAAACCGAAGAAGAGTATAGTGTGTTTTGAAGCTACTGAGACAATTTGTCCAAAACTGTGTATTTTGCATACTAAATAGACTTCGAAATTGGAACAAATGTTTTCGGCGCCAAAAATTGCTATAGTTTGGTATCTTGACCAAAGAGTCATAAGATTGCCCATCATTAAAATATAGATTTATCAAATTTCAAAAGCAGGTGTTAGTGCTGTGCACACAGTTAACTCATTTGCAATTCATATCCAAAAAACGTGAATTAACGGGTGACGGTTTCCCTTCGAGAATTAGTTCGGGCGGCCGTTGAACTTTCTTATGGGAAAGGTGTAACGTTTAAATACCGTGGCATAATTGCCGTGCAATTATCACTGAAACCGTATGAAACAAATTGTACTGATAATTTGCTCGACATTTGTTTCGTTTTTTGTGAATCGTTTTAAAGTCATTTGCATAAAAATATCGACATAAATACAAAACACATTTATTAAATAAGCTTTATCAATTATCAGTCCAATTTATCGGCAAGTTGTTGACATTTGAGGCACAAAAAGAGCTTTTTAATACTTTGGCCTAATCCGTATTTAATGTTGTGCACCAATAATATACTATGGCAGAAAGACGACTGAATGATGAAAACAACATGAATGGAGCAATAGATTCGGAAATGAATTACAGCGATGAGGAGGTATTCATTTCAGAAAGTCCAACCGAGGGCGATGATATTATTTCGCCAAGTGAGGAGTTGGCTTTTGCTAAATCTGATCGAATGAGACGAGTTCGTTGGTCGGAAGATTTAGAAGAAATCCGTTATTTCAGCGTGAAAACGAAGAAAGATAAACGGCGTGCAAGTGTTGATTCACCGAGTACTTTGACAAACCCTCCAATCCTCCACAATCGTCGTCGATTAAGTGACCAACCTACCTCTTCGATTGAAAAATTCAAAACGTGGTTAGACGATAAGGATTTTAAGTCTGACGTCGTACTGCTTGGCTTAAGAATGAAGTCAGCATTTAAGAAAGCTGATTTTTACAACACCGAAAGACATGGTGCTGATATTCTCGATGCAGAATCGAAAAATGTTGCTCTAAATGGCATTGAGTATAAACATTAAAATGGATTATATGTTGTCATCATACGGGAGATTGGAAACGAAAAAGAATGTTTTTATAAAGTAGGAGTTCGCGCGTAGATATAAATATCGCAGTTCTCATCTGTCAAACTTAATGCAAATCAGCTCAAACAATTAATTTAGTTCATTTGCAATGGCTTCGGCACATGACCAATAGAGAGTTTACGATCTAACGCTACGGTTCGACGACACGGCATCAATTTTACTGAATAATTAGGTTTAAAGAATGCTAAGCGTTGTATAATAAAGACTTTAAGTCCTTCGGAATAACTTGGTAACGAATTGAAGGAAAACGATGCCATATACTTTCTATTAGGTTGACTTTATGGATTGACTATTCTAACGTGACGAAGCTTCTACGTCCCTACAAAATCGTGAAAATGCTTGATTTCGCGGCGTTGTCATAGTAGTCACGACGCCGTTGCGAATTCTCTTGGGACTTGTTCACAATTTAATTCATATACGTTTAGCTCTCGCGTCGTCATGGATCGTAAACTGCCTATTTCGACGTTTGGAAGGGGACTAAAAATTTTCTTTGTGTCTTTCGCAGTTCTACCGAAATAATACGATTGTATGGCAATAACAATCTGGAAGTACAGCCAGAATATAAGTATTGATAGAGGGGACGTTATAAAATAAAGAGCTGCAATTAACAGCATAAATAGTGGGCTTACGATTACACCGCACTTTTTGTGCGACGCCGCCGCCATGACAACACAGCGTCTTCCTAAAGGCCGACCCACACCG
The DNA here is from genome assembly GCA_025434845.1 of Phenganax subtilis. Classification (NCBI taxonomy): domain Eukaryota; kingdom Metazoa; phylum Cnidaria; class Anthozoa; order Malacalcyonacea; family Clavulariidae; genus Phenganax; species Phenganax subtilis. The sequence continues at coordinate 6,792 of JAOBYK010442456.1, read as the reverse complement.
GACGCGATTCGACAACGCGACACGATCTTTCAACTTTCATTGACTGGTAACTTTGATTCTAGTTGAGAGTCTCCACATATTTAAAGATGACATAACATTCTTAGTTATTTTGTCTAAAGTTGTTTTAAAATTTTCTTCCATGGATAGATTTATTCGCTTTCAAAATTTGAAAAATCGCGTCGCGTTGCCGAAACGCGTCTGGTGTGTGTCGGCCTTTAAGTCAAATTTACGTTAAGAATCCACCTGGAACGCCGACGTCGCGAATTTCGGCCACAACAAGTTTGCTTTTTTGAAATTTCACATTAATATTCAGTTTGAGTAATCAGAAACATTCGCTAAATAGTTAGAAAATATGTACGTATATCTCAGTTTGTTAAAATATAATAAGAATAGAGAGAAACATTGTCAAATTGTACCTTTTGGAAATAACTCCTTTTCCCGCCATTTGGAATTTCGAGGACGTGATCAAAAGAGCTGTTCTGGCGGCAGCGTGGTCACGCGAAGTAGCCAGAAATAAGTAACGCATGCGCATTGTTACTCTTGTTACAGCGTCGTCGCCTGAACTCGCTTCTTCGTAAGCTCCCTAATATTACACTCTAAACACGAAATGTCGATTGTCTGTGCATATGAACAAGGCTTCCAGTCAAATAAAAACATGTCAACCTTTATCGTGAGTAAATGAAAATATTCACTCAAAATTTGGTATTCTGTGCGAAGCTTTAAACGTCAAACCATCATGTACCCAAACGTGAAACCAATGTACAAGGAAAGTCCCAAGAAAAGGCGGATATAAAACTTTATAGGATAATTGAAGGGTCGCACATTTAGAAGCAGAGTAAAAAATTGCTTATTTACTGCAACATGCATGGCGTGTTTACTTGCGCATATACTTTTGTTTTATAGTTCGCAGCCCCCATTTTGCTGATTAATGCATGGTACAAAAACAACTCGATCGAGAAAGATTTGCCTTAAAGTTTAAGATTAACTTCTTGCTAATTGTTTTCACTTTGAAGCGTTTGCTAAATCGCAAAATGGTGTCAGGCAAAACAGTCTAGACAAATTAGATCCTTGAAATCCACTATTATATAGTTAACATCTGTCTGTAGAGTTTCTAGACAGTTGAGATGATAATCTTTCGTTTATCATATATTTGTTTCCAAGTAGAAGACTTTTTAAAGAAAAAAAATACCAAAATTAGATTCGTTGCAACATTAAGCGATTTGTATCGACACTTTCTGCTTAACGAGATGGCGAAAATTCGATGGTTAATTTGGCTGAAGAGCGTTGTTCAAGAAGCGAATATAAAAGAACAATTCTAAAAGTTTAGTCAACCTCGGAAAATTTATCTCTTCTATTACAATGCTTTATAGTTTGAATAATAGTTCATGCTATCCTTTATAACTACAAGAGCGCCACCTTGAAATGAGTGCTGCCTTCGAGTAAGCGCGTAAAGACCATTTTCCACTACAGACGTTTTGCACGCGCAGGTGGAGTGAACAGTTTTGAACATGCTGTTGTTGTCTGTAGGCGCATGATCTCACGTGCATGCCAGAAAAGTTGAAAATAGCTCAACTTTGTCCTCGTGTTTGCAAGATCAAGAGCGGAAAATCAACAGAGAATTTTCAAAACTGTGCACACCACCTGCGCTGCCAAAACGGCCCGTAGTGGGAAATAGCCATAATGCGGTAGTTTAACCGTTGCGCTGCTGCGACGCAAGAAGCATAACAACAATAGATAAGACTAAACTAGCATCTTGCATGTACTTATGTCAATGTAGCGACCTTGATGTTCTACGACGTAACATTAGACGACGCGACCGTAATTATAAAGGCCATTTTCCACTGTGACCATTTTGGCTGCGAGGGGGGAGCGCACAGTTTTGGACATGCTCGTTGATTGTCCGCTCTGGCATGCACACGAGAGGTTCATGTGCTTACAGACAACAACAGAGCATGTCCAAAACTGTGCACTCCACCCGCGCTGCCACAATGGCCGTAGTGGAAAATAGCTTTAAATGTGCTGTATGTTGAAAACGATGCTCACCAAATGTTCTACTTTCTGTTGCTACGATAACGCTTAATTACTATCGTTCAGGCAACAGCCAGTGCTATGTTTTCATGATATTTCAGCGTGTGTTACTTCCCAGAATTTGTTGATAACGACATGATTTTTAAGAAATGTCGTTGTAGTTTGTACTAGAGAACGTCAGTCAAATATTTCAATTCATCGTGAACCTGCGTAGAAAATGCACACTGCAACAACAACCAATCTGTTCTTTTTACTAACGCTTGTACTACCGTCTTCAAAATTAATCGTGTATTGTGTCATTATTGCAGATTATTACATACATATGACTATTATTTTTATTGTATCATTACATATTATTAGTGCAATTTACTTCAGACAATATTTTAGTAATAAAAGCGTCGCCGAGATCGCTCTGTATATTCCTATAAGCTTGCCATTATGCCTAAAAGACACCTCCGGCAATTCTTCTATGGCTATTTCACATACGCTATAGAAAATCTTGTCGGCTGTTTTCTGCAGAATGAAGCGCCAACTGCGACAACAGCTGCCTAGCAGAAGGTGCGATCCAACTATATTTAAAGACGCCAGCCTGCAACAACATAAACTAGCCTGCACGAGGGACGACGAGTAAAAAATATTGATGTACTCCTTGCAATGGTCAAAATCATTCCCAAACTTGCATGAAGCGTCCTACAAAGTTGTAAAGGCCAGTTCACACGGGCAATTTTTGATGAGATTTTTCTCGTGTTGAACGATGTGATAAAGTGGATAACTGGCGAGTATACTTGGTCCAACAATTCTGCTAATACACTCGACAGTCAACCTACTCGATCACATACACGAAAAGGAGAAAAATTGCAGCAAATATCGCCCTGAAATAGTCACTTTCCAATTCTAGATAATCTGAAACTTTTCCTTTGCTCCTAACGATATTTAAACAGTTCAATTCAACCTTTTTGTGTTTCCATGACCAGAAAAGGAACTTTTAAGCCTGCTTTCTAAATACTAGTTATATTGTCGTGTATGGCGAGCCATGATAGCCCCCCAACGATCACAATATCTACTTCTGGGGCCGGTTGTTCAATGCTGGATTAGCGTTAACCCTGCATGGGTTGACAAAAAGTTTAACGCAAAAATTTAAGGGCTTGTTTACCAATTTGAAAAATGTTTTTCCACAAAGCTAATCTATTTTAAAAGAAACCTTTATTTGCAAAGTTTTGAAACAAATGGACATACAGAAATGCACAAAAGAAACAGCTGGTTAAATTTTAACCCAGGGTTTAACGCTTACCTAGCTTTCAACAACCGGCCCCAGAGCCGTAAATCTTATGGAAAAGATACATATTATCCATTAATAATTGCTTTAGTTATAATTAGTTTGAAACTGTTTAATTTCGACTGGTAGAAAGATGCTGACTCCATCTTTACTTTACAATAGTTACGACCTTATAGAAACCAGGCTGGTGAAGTTTACAATTAAATTTCCCACCTTCAATAAACCGATTCATCCATTTCCTATGCTTAAATTGACCATAACAAAAACGATGACGACATGTACATTTCACCACGATGCATTGCAGGCTTAAAGTATAAACGAGTAAAAAAAGATGACAAGAAAAATACCAGATGACAGAAAATTTTAACACAACGAAAGATATAACGTCTTCTATCATGCCTGCCTGTCAAAAGATATCACTTCATTTTTTTCAACGATTTCCGACCGCAATGCATGCTGGTAAAACGTACATCCGCCATCTTTTTCGTTATGGTCAATTACAATGATTTTTCAACAGTTAGGGTGTCATTTAGTACCATATTTACCCGTCTAAGTGCCGTACGTGGCGCACTTTAAATTTTCAATGTTTCAAATTATGGCGCTTACTCGAGGGCGGCGCTCATTTTTACAAACTTGTTTGTAAATGATAGCAAGCACTATAATTCAAACTATAAAACACTATATAACAATCAAAGTACTTTACGCGTTTTGATTGGTCGAGAGCCGTGATCTGTTACTGAAAAGACACATGGGTGACGTCAGCCTGCGGAATTATATTCTACTTGCATAAATGTCCATGGGATTTTTTTATTCTTTTTTATTGTTTAACGCATAAAGATTATATTAAGCCGTTGTCTGTTCAGAAATAGATTCACAGAAAACGTCTTCACGTGGTAAGAACAAAAAGTGACCACTCGCCTACAACTCGTGGCTTCTCTTTTGTTCTTACCCACGTTATAACGTCATCTGTGAATCTATTTCTGAACAGACAATGGCTTAATGTAATGCTATTTGTTAATTGTAAAAGAAAAGATAAATTTTCCAAAGTTGACGTAACTTGCAGCATTGTTGTATTTTGTAATTCCCTTCTCGAAAAAGTATATATAGTTTGTAAATAAGAGTGAACTCTAAGTAAACTGGAACGATAACTCCACCAGGAAGTCCCTGTGATTGGCTAAAGCCAATATGGCCGCCTTGTCAAATAAAAACGGTTTGAATATGCACTGAAAATAGTAAAAAAGAGATGTCTTCCTATGCAGGATGTTTAATTTTTAAAGGACTACGATTTTTCTAAATAAATCATGTTTCAAAACCTGTGAACTCGTTGTTCAATAAATTCTCAAAACTCAGTTAAACAAAAACTTTCGCGCGGTTTTTTAATGTTTTTCGTTTTGTACATGTGATATTTTGTGATTTTCGTGTGATTGTTGTCCCATTTTTAATTGTAAACTATTTAAAGCCATCTATTTAAAGCTTTTTTGTCTTAGTTTGATGTAATGTGTTTAAAAAGAAGAAATAGCAAAATTTATCGATTTTTAAACAACAGTTTCCGGCCCCATTTTTAAAATAGGGACTGGGGCAACCAGCAAATCATCTTTCAAGTTGGCTTCAAGCATGTCGACGAAGTTAGCGTTTCAGACTATAAGCAGTTCACTGGTAGATAATGATTGTGGTGCATATTTGAGGGCAGCGCTAAAACGGGTAAATACAGTACTCTAACTTTCTTCATAAGTTTGGTCCAGCCCCAGCGATTTTCTGCAACGATGAGTAGCATTAGCAGGCGAAACACTAGACGCCTTTGAAGTACATTCAGTGTTGAGAGGAGTCCAATTAAAACTAAAATCTCCTAAGCTTGATTTCATTGGAGTAGTTAATACTCCAGAATCACAATCATTTTGAGTTGAAGAAGTGAAACCGTTGTAAAAACACAGTGGGGATCGAAATGGCGAAATCCTCGGACTACCAAAACTATGTTGAAGGAACTCGAAGGAACGGTTGAGAGCTGGCGGTGAAGATGAACTAAACAGGTTGGAAAGATCATCAATTCGTTTACTTGGAGAACATGGCGTATGGCTACCAGAATTGATAGCAGCTAAGGTTGAGTGGATACTGTTCTTAAGTGGAGTTGAGTGAACATTATTGGAAAATGAGGTCGATTGTACAGTCTTTGTAAAAGGAATCGGTCCCACTGATGTACATAACTGTACACTGTTATCACATGAGGTTGTTTGTACACTTTTGGTAACTGAGGTATCAGTTACTGCTTGTTGGGACGTATTTGGTGATTTTTGAACCACTTTTTTCTTCCGTCGTAATATATTCGGAACGCGTCGTCGGACTGACGGAGTTTCTGTGGAACGCCGACGAGCAGATCTACGCCTTGACTTTCGACTTTGATCTGGTAAACACTTGGAAGCTTTAACAGGAGTTACTACAGAAGAAGCGCGATTTTCACAAATTTCAGGTTTATCATTACTTTTAACAGCAATCAGATCACTTTGCGGTACAAATTCTGCAGACGACGTGGTCCATTTTGACGTACTAGCTAAAACAATTGGTTGAGCTAAGTCTGCTTCATCACTACAAGCAACAGGAGTTTGAACTAAAGGATAACAATTTTCTTGTAGATCTTTCACAGGTATTGGTTTTTGCACATTTTGAGCCAGATTCTTTACATTTTGAACGGAATTTTGCACAATTTGAGCGGAAACTGAATTTCGTATATCATGAATCGGATTTACAATACTTTGAGTTGCTGTGTTCACATTGATAGTTGGATTTTTAGTTGATATTTGCCGATTTTGAGCTTGATTCTCGTTCGAGTTGGGTGGTACAAATACGATAGGAAGTTTATAATCGACAAATGGGATATATTGTAATGGCACTGTACCAAAAGATGGCTTGGGTGCGATAGGCCGGAGTTTTCGATTGGGATCATGTGGTAACAATGCTATTGGTGGTTGTAGAGTATTTCCAGGAGGTTTCAAAAAATCTCGAAACATGTTTTCTTTGCCCTCGGATGAAATACGCCAATAGCTTCCTTTGCCGCATAAAAAGTTAGTGCGTTGCTCTTTGATGAAGAACTTGTGCAGAGATAAGTTGTGACGAATGGAATTCTATGAAAGAGAAATAAATGAAATGTTTGGTAATGGACCTTTGACCTTATAGAAATTTTTTTTTAAAATTTTGAACTGGGAAAATACCACATCCTGAAAGAGCATCCTGCATTTAGTAAAACTGCCAAATTTGGTTACGAAATGTTGTAAAATAAGGAAACTATAGCCGTGGAAAGTTGGCAAATTTTGTATATTTTCCTATTACACGCAGGAAATTAATACCCCGTTCGAGAAAATGGGTATCCATTTCGCGCGCGTAATAGAAAAATATACAAAATTTGCCAACTTTGCACGACTATATTTTCCTTATTTTACAACATTTCGCAACCAAATTTGGCAGTTTTACTAAATTCAGGATGCTCTTTCAGGCTG
>JAOBYK010442345.1:0-14454 GCA_025434845.1 Phenganax subtilis | reverse complement strand
TGTTAGCTGAGTATAAATAGGCTTCAAGTTTTCTCATTAAACACATTTTATACTTTCGGTGAGTTGGGGTCATTACAATTAGTATCTCTGAAGACGGCCCAGGCTCACGGGCCGAAAGCTCAGAATAAATAAAATTCATGGTGTAAATACCACAAATGTCTATATATATTAAAGCAACAGTTGTTCACAGAAACCGTTACCAAGATAGCATTGAGTGCAAACGATGACAAACAGGTGGTGTTACCAGATAAAGTCAACACATTAGCCATAGGACACTACCTAATGAACTAAAAACAAAAAAATAGATTTTATGCGTAACACACTACCCAGTAAGGGTTGTTATGCATGAAACCAAACCTTTTGCCTAGACTTGCCTTGGCGTGTCCACGAATGTTCAAGGTAACACCTTTGTTGTAGGCTTGTTTGATACTTTTTAGACTAACCCCCAAACAGACTTGCTTTGTTTATACTTGGGAAACTTCTATCTATCCACTGCTTACGTGAGTCATTCTTGTGGTCTTCATTTATTTAATGACTTAAAAGAAATAACCTAAAGTTTTACCTACAATAAACCCTCCAGCTAGGCGTAAACCCCAAAACAATATGTTGATACTCCTGCATTTCTTTTGAAGGTCTATAGTAATCATCTAATACAGGTTCTTGTTCAAACGCACATAAAGCGTCTAACTTCTCAGTTTGTAGTTGTTCTTGAAGTTTTTCCAAAGCTTCGTTGGTTGTGTTAATGTCTTGATTAGCGTCACTAATTTCTTGACATAATCAAGCAATTTTGTTTTTTCTAGCAGTGTCACATTCAAACCTCGCTTGTTTTTCATAAGCAAGTTTTTCGAAAGCTAAGTTGTGTCTTTTCATTTCTGCTTGGTATTCAGAATGATTAAGTTTACTAAATAAAAACCCAGCGCCAACAAAAGCAAATGCGTTGAAGATTCCTCCAGCTACTACTGTTGTCATTTATTTAAGTCTTTTTACCGTCAATTTTCTCATGAATAATTTTCTTATCTTTGAGGTATTTCACCAATACCGATCCAATCATAAAGCTCCTGCAAGTTTTATCATTCTGTTAACACTTTGAGGAGTACCTAAAGGTTCTCCAAACGCTTTTTACTTAACATAGAACCTGCCACAGCCGAAAGCATAAGAACAGCTGTGTTGTAAGTTTGATTAACCAGTTTGGTTTCATTAGTACTCATTTATTTAATAAATGCTTAGTCAAACGTGTCTAGTTTAACTTCGTTTACGATACTTGTCTGGGGTTTAGGTTCAGGTTCTTCTTCTAGTATGGGACTTAGTGGTTTTTTTGGAGAGTTGTTGTGGTACCAAAGTAAAATTAATCCAAGTATAATGACTACCATACTTACTACTGGTAAATACCCAAATGACGTCACGAGTACGTCTTCTTGTGTTTCAAGTTCTTCTAGATGTTTCTTTTTTGCGAGTTTGGCTTGACGAGATATCTCAGCAAGTCTTTTTCAAGCCTCTACTTTCTTCGGATCTTTAACCCTGTTTTGCATAGTAAGACTAGTAGGTTGCATAAGATGGTTAGGTCAGAGCAGCCAAGATTAAGGTGTTACATGCACCAATGGGAGGTAAAGCAACGATTTTGAGGAGATCCATACAACACCTTGTTCCAATGGAGGTACAATGTAAGGACAGTTAACAATTGATTGTAACTACTGTAGTTATGAAGTGTAAATAGGCAGTTGAAGTATAGATTTGAACTTTACGGAGGTAATTATAGTTATTGACTGTAACTTTGAACAGCGAGTCTAGAAGGGGACAGTAATTTAGACAAAATTTCATATTGTGTTAACTGATGATTTCTTGAAGAAATCAACCCTCGGAAGTGCAAAGGGAGTTGAAACATATTTACGCAGCTTCCGCCTTTTTTGTCGTCTTTTGTATGCATGTTATGTAAATAGAAAACTTTGTTGCTGTAATAAAGGTGTTGACATAAGATCAAAAAATTCGTAAAAGACCTACCCCATATTTGAAATAAGGAAAAATTACACTTACACCAGTTCAAAAAGGTAAAGTATATATTTATGAAGAAAATTTATCAAAGTTTAAATTATGCTAATTGATAAATAGTCTCATTGCATGGTAACTGCAGGCAGACAGAAATGAATTGGTGATTTTAGGCAATACCAAGAGGAATAATTGTCCACTCATTCACAGAATTTGGTTTTACCGGGGACATTGACTTAGTGGCCATCAAAGCATTACTACTATTTGCAGGCAACCATTAACTGGTAACGTTTTTTTAGGGTTAGGCTTAGGGTTTGAACTTTGCATGTTTGTCGTTTGAATTGTGTGTGTTTGAATGACACAGTATGTAGCATGTTTTGATGCAAAATAGGCATAACCTGTCAAAATATGCTACTCCCTCTTTCAAACGCGAACACTTCAAACTGTGAAAGTGCTACTTTCAAATGCAAACAAACCTCATAAAACATTTGCATTTATGATTGCTTGCCAATGTTAGTAATGGGCAACATGTTAAAGCTTTGGCAAATTTTCCATGATTCTCACCTATTGTCCAACCTATGTTGTATAGTGTCTACGTTTCGTGACATTTGTCTTATGAAAACATACAGTATTCTATAGTAGATATTTAGATTTTTTTACATATTTATATTTTGCACGGCTATCCCCATATTTTTCATGGATTAGAGGCTAAATGCAGAACCAAATAATTAATGAATAATTTTCTCATAGGATTTGTATTCTGCTGAGGTGTGGCAATAAATGAGTCCAGCCAGACTAACGCCTGGCCAGGTTTTGTCTGGTTACATATTAAGGCAAAATATTTGCTACAAAGGCAATTTATCTATGACCGTCAGAGTCTGATTGATATTAAGGTAAATCATTGTCCAAGTTCTCAAAGTCAAACACATGTTCTTCCACGATGTATCTTCCCATAGTTTATCCGAAATATAGCAAATTCAAATGTGATATTGTATTTGCTGTTCTTAATGGCGAAGGGGGTTTGGTTGCCCGTAAAGATATTCATTGGGCTGTTTGATATTTTGGTTGCTGTCGGTACAATTGTTCTGGGCAAAAGTTTTCTTTGGGATGTTGCAAATCCATTCTTATCTACTCCAATCCATTTCTGTGCAGTGTATGAGTTATGACTTCCAAAATGCAAAGTCTTTCAATTGTCTTTTAATATTTTTTAATCCCATTTAAAAACTATTCAAAAATACGAGAGATGTTATTTTTGTTAACCACACTTTATAATTAAATGCATTTCTCTTTGTGTTTGTTCATGTTAAATAAACTTTCTTCATATTCATTATAAATGTCGATACTTCATCTTTTGTTGCCTTTTTTAAGATATAAATTGTTTTAAAGCCGGTTTTCCACTAGTGAAATTTGTCGTGCGATTTAGTTGTTTTATAAGTTTTCAACTGAAAACTAAATAGCCTTTTGATAATTTATTTTCAATTTTAACAATGAAATCTCTGTGCAAAAAAACTCGTTCGTAAAATACCGGCTTCAAAAAACCCACTTCTCAGCATCAGTTTAGACTCTAGTTCAAGTTTACTGTGCATTAGCCAATAAACTTTCCTTGATTCTAGCATCATTAAATTTTTCTTTTAAGAAGTTCAAAACGCTCATAAAATGATTTACGCCATAGTTGCCATCATCTTCTGCTGGTCAATATTGTTCTTGCAACAGCTGAAGGGTCACCTCAAATTGAGGAATTTTGACATTATTGTCCAAATCAGAAAAGTCTACCTGTTCAAAATCATCAGTGCCAAACTCCTCCAAGTTGTCTGCTGGAATATCATCGTATCTGTCAACTTTTAGGATCACTCCTGTGTGCCACAATTGTAAAGGTGTCTTACCTAGAACTGTACTTGAACGGTGATTATTCCACTGAGAAACAAACTCGGATGAACACGTGTTTATTTGAGGCAAAAATACGTAATGCAGTGCCCATAAATGTAATTCATTACCTCAATCCACAATTTTGCAATTTGCCATATTAGTGAATAGGTTCCGAAATGAGGAATTCACTATCCTGTTGACTTCACTCCATAATCTTTCGATTTGTTGATTATGCATGTGACGCCCAGCTATAAAACTACCCCTATTCAAACCTCTGTTGGCAATCATGTAGCATGCAACATTGACGTTCTCAACACCTCTGTCACCCTGAACTATTGACGGTTAACCAAAGTTTTCAACTCCTTCCTGAAATAGTGCTAAAACTGTGTCTGCTTTGTTATTCAATGAGCATTTGAGGTAAACAACAGCTCGGCTATAACCATCGATACAGCCATGATGCACAAATCACCAAGACACAAGCTTGTGGTTTGCATTGATGTGCCTAAAATATTTGATAATTTAATGGATAAATTATTGCAAACTAGACTTCAACCCTTTACAGAAATTGAATAAAAGCATATTTTTGCTAAGAGCATAAACGTTCTCTGTGTCAAAGTCACTCGCTTTGTCTTTTTACCTAAATATTTACCATAGAAGATTAGGAACTGTGATATTATATACCCTCCTACGAATACATTGTCTTCTTCTCATTGCCCGTCCCACCAGATCTAATACCTTTTAAGTAAAAACTCAATTAGGGATATGATCAACAAAGAAAATAGGTGACATCGCGCTTATAACAAATTTTTTAAACCTGCACCTTTCCCTTAACCTCCATCTCTGTATTTTTATTCCTCTGGCCCTCAAGCTCCCTTGAACATATGTTTCATCACAATTTGGACTGGAACGTAATATTGCAGAAAGAACAGTGTCTAATTCATCATCAGAGGTATATCTGAAAATCTGTATGCTTCAGTTGCATCAATTCCATACATTTTTTGATGCCAGTAAATTGTAGTTCTACTGACACCAAGAGTATCAGAGATTTCTGACCACAACATACCTGTACTAGAAAATTGCCCCATTTGGCTGTCAGTGATGCTATAACTAGTTAATGTAGATATATAGATTTCGTGAGCAAGTAGCTTTGTATCCATACGAACATTTATTAAACTGCATGAATGTTACATGCATTCATACACCTGTTGAAAGCATAACAGAAACTTTGCAGCGAGTCTACCTTTAGTAGAGAGTCGAAGGTTATAATAGGTCCAATGCACATTTTCTCCCTCATTTCAGGTACTCAAAACAATAATATCTAAAACTTTCTCATAGTGTAAACAGATGTGCTAGACCCGCCCCTGATCAAAATGTCGTCATTTGTCATAATCAGTGTCGGAAGAACTTTTTACGTATCAACTACACTTAAAATCTGAAAATGCGAAAAATTTTTTTGAGGCCCTGACTTTTTGGCGTAAACATCTGACCTCCCACCCTGACCCTCCACCAACAGGTTCGCTTTCACATGCAGCTTACTTGGTCGACCTCAACATTAGATTCTTTCAATAGGCAAGTTGAATACCCCATCAACATTAGGTCTTAGCATTTCTAAAGTATGGAGTAATGCTGATAAGCGTTAAAGAAGTGCATTGTTTAACATCTGTAGCAAAAGTAGTAACTGCTCAGGCTCAATACATCTCACAACCATGTTCTGAAGGATATTTATTTCATCTTCGAGCATTTGAAGAAGTACTTCAACTAAATTGATGTCTTTCAATGTCCACAATCTCTCTAATTTTTCTCACAATCTCTTCAACATTGTAAATATTGATACACATCTTTTTCGTAACCATGAGTGAAAGAGCATGCGCAAAGAATGACTAACACTACTTTTAACCATGCTTGGCTGCCGTAATGGTGATTTGCCTGGTATCACAAAGAATGGCACATTAAGGCTAGACATTCAAATTTCTTAACAAATGAAGTGAATTTTTTACTTAAACAAACTGAAATTTCTTAACAAATAAGTGAATTTTTTACATAAATAATCTAAAATTTCTTAACAAATGAAGTGAGTTTTTTACATAAACAAACTGAAATTTCTTAACAAATAAAGTGAATTTTTTACATAAACAAAGTGAAATGGCTTTAAAAAATGAACTGAATATTTTATACAAACCAATTGAAATTTTCATATGTGTCAACATAGAAAGAAGTGCATTTAAAAAGTGCGTGTTTTTGATGCGATGGCATGCATTTCACTAATACAAATGCACATGTCAGATATTCAGTATACTATACAAACTATTCTTGATTTTTGCAACACATGGCACCTCACAGTATTCGATTAAGTATTATATCAAGTATTTGATCAAGTATTAGATTAAGTATTAGATCAAATGAATTCAAACAAGGTTCAAGCAAATATCAAGTATTAGATCAAATGAATTCAAACAAGGTTCAAGTAAATATCAAGCATTAGATTAAATGAATTTAAACAAGGTTCAAGTAAATATCAAGCATTAGATTAAATGAATTCAAACAAGGTTCATGTAAATATCAAATACATTTGAACTTCACATATCCTACTTATACTTTCAAAGATGTCAACAACGATTTAGATAAGTAGCATAACTTATGACAATTATGCTATGTAAACCACATAATTTAGAATAATTTTAATAACTACAAACCGCGTAACTTATAACAATTAAAACCAAGTAACTTAGAATGATTTTGGTAACACAAACCACGTAACTTATCACAAATGAAACCGAGTAACTTAAGTATTTTTTGTAGTACAGCCACGTATTTAGTTTGTGTTGTAGTGACCAATTGAAAGTGTATTGATTCCATCCGGTAGTATAATTGACTTGTCGTTGTCTGAAATTAGAGCGATTTCTCTAGTTCTTCTGTGTATAAGTTATGTTTTCTAGATCTTATTGTTTTTAATCTATTTTTGAATGTGGTTCTTTCTTCTAATGTTCGCTTATAATCTTTGTGTTTTATTACTTTTTTAGTTACACTCTTCTTTACACCTTTTGCTTTTTTAGTTCGACCACCATCTGACTTGATATAACTATAACACTTAAACCTAAGTCCAACTAATTCTAGAAGTTGTTTTCCACCTAGCCCCTCTTTCATTAATCCGGAAACTTTTTTATTTAAGCCTTTCATTATATAAGGATTGTCAACTTCGAATTCACTCATATCAAATTGAATCTTAACGTCTGGGGTGATTTCTTCGTAAAAGTCTTCAGTTTGTATTTCATAGCACAAAGAATTTGTATCTGTGAATAATAGTTTTACTTGGTCTTTGAATTTAGGCTTGATGTACTTGTAATGGAAGTCATACATTAATGATTTAGACATTTCCAAGATACTCATACCCACATATATCAGTTTGTCTAGTAATAGCTTTGTTTTATGCATATGAACCGCTATGACGTTTTCATTGAATATCGTAGTTGATTTATAATTTGGTTTGTTAAATAACTTTAATGCTTGACTCTGATTTGTTATGTGTCAATCAATTCTTGTTGTAACCATCCCCCCCAGCAGTACACCAGGGATTTGTAACTTGCTTAAAATATGACATTAAATTCCCACCCCCCAGGAATGAAAAAAACCACAATTCCTCATCCCAGGCAAAAATACAAATAGCAGACAAATGATGAAACTGACATACAGTGGATAATGCGATGTATCAACTAAACTAGTGTATTTTTTTTATATTTCATAATTTTTTTTTAACTTTGTACAAGCAATAATTAATTTAAAAGTGATAATATTGTCACAGTTAGTATATTCATCAAAAATGATAGTTTAATTGAATTAAAAGTCTTTAAGTAATGTTAAAAATGCTAAAATAATAAAGAATGGAATGGGAGATACTAGAATCAACATTAGTGTAATCTAGCCACCTCTGTTGCAATATCTACATGTATTTCGTTCATGTCCAGTTTCCTAAATAGCCTATGTTTTACTGTGCCTCTCAAACACAGACGAGCTGAACAAATTATAGAGAAAGAGATCTTTGCTCTTATCCATTACATAGTTTTTGAATACCATTCTCCCTTCTTTGTTGCAGTAATTTCGGCTAGTAAACTGTGATACTCCTTACATTCCTCTCGCATTCCCCCAGTTGTTGTAAAAATTAGTGGTGTGAATGTTCCTTGCTCTATTTCGGTGATTCGCTGGTTATATAACCTCTTCTTCTGATTTTCATGAATGCGACAGATTTGTTTTGGAGACAACTCCTTAAAAGAATCTGCTTTCGGGTGGCATACCCTAATGTCGAAAAAGGCAGATCTTTGTTTCTCCCATAATCCTTGTGCACGAACATCTAATCCGGCGTCTTGTGCTTTGTTTAATCCAAAATTCATCATTTCTCCACTGACCTCTTGCAGCGCTGGTTTGATTTGAACATCATTGCATACAATGATCAGAAGGTCAGCTTCCAAATCTTGTAATTCATTATGGCGTTGAATAACGAAACCACCCAAATTGCATATCATCGCATGGTCAATGGTGAATAAATCTCCACAAGCGCATCTTGTTGGGCTCTCTTTCAATGGCCAATCGTATTGAAGCTTCAATGCATCTCTAAACTCCTGTTTGTTCAAAGTGAAGTCCATTTCACACAGTAGAAGAACCGTTAACCAGGAGGATGCTCCCTTCTCTGAGGCCAACTATAACATGCGCTTCATCTTTGGTGATGCTAACTGAATTACAGATTGGACTTTATCATTTACAGCTTGAATTTTCTTTTTTTGTGCTGCACGCTTCAATGTTTTCATTTCCAATCCATCAGGAAGACAATGTACTTGTTTTGAATTTGCTCTACCATTGGTGTCATTACTTGTTTCGATGCCGCATACTCCAGTGGTGCTTGAAAGCATGGGTTAAATATACCAATGCCACCTTTCTGAACTAGAAGGGCCAGGGCATCACACTCTTGCGAGGTAAATGAGTGATCCACTAGAGGGGGAAGAAGGTTGTTAGCAATGGCATCTTCTAGTGGCTGCAACAACTCCTGAATATCAGGCAAAGTTCAAAGGGAGTACGTCCCTCAATGTTTTAGGCCAAACGTAAATGCTGCATAATTTGCTTGTGGTGTTGTTGTTGCAAAATCAGCTAGTTTTACCACTTCCTTTACCCATTCATCAACTTTATCGCTTACATATTCGATCAAATATGATCTTGATCCAGGCGCTGCACCTAGGTGTTTCTTGCCTTCAATTGTGACATTTATCTCTGTTCCTTCAAAGGTTGCTTTAACAAGTTCTTCTTTCTCCAGTTTGGTAATCAGCCAACATTTCTCATCTTTAGGATGGTAGCCAAAATCCAGCCCATCTTCCATCAGTGTATTCCACCATTCCTTTAGCTATATTGCAATTCCTGCTCCACTGGCATCATCAGCAAACCAGCATTGCTTTATGGAAGATGCAGACTGCAATCTTGTTATAAGTGGCTGAAGAATAACCACATAAAGAGCCATGGACAATGGATCACCTTGTGTTGTCCCTTCAGATGACTTTAATTCCTCCCCTCCAGTTACAAACAATCTTGTTGGCTGTCTGTATGTATTTATGGCATAGGTCGCCATAGTTGGGTATAGAATCCCAATGTTATGGAGAGCAGCTGCTCTGTTCAAGGAGTTAAATGCATTAGAAGCATCGATCAATAAGATTGTATCAGTATCATCAGCATCAAATATGTTGCGCATTGCTTGGATAGCTGCTTCGCATCCTGAGGGTTGACCGGCACAGAGCTGAAATGACCCACTGCCTTCCATCACATCTGGTTTAACAATCCTGCATTTAGTAATTATTCTTCATACCACTTCTTCCACTCCAATAGGTCATACAGCACCCTGACCCTTTCGTTTTCAGTGCAGCTTCTCACACCATTTCACTATTTATTGCAAGATATAAACTCTCTGGTATATCTTGAATTGGGCCACGAAGTAACACTGTCGACTTTGCTGGTTGAGCTTCTGGATGCTTATCACGAAGCTGTTGCATTACCTCATCGGTCAAAGGTAGAACACTGCCTGAATTATCTTTGCTTAAAAAGTGCATTGCTGAATTTATCTGCCCTTCCATAACCAGTTTAGGGAATACTTTTGCTCTGTCTGGAGGTTTAGATTTCCTTCCTTTTCCAATACGACTTTGAATTATTTTTCCTTCGTTAAGCAGCTTATCAATTTCTCCATTTCTTTATAATACCAGGTGCTTCTTTAAACATTCTTTGTGATCTTTTGATTTAGATTTTGGCCCTGGCTTTTGTAGCCCAACAGATAGCAATACAAAGAATACAAAGAATACCTTTAAAGCGATTTGTCTTTGATTTAACTTATTGTTCCACTGATTAATATGCACTATTAGTTGGTCAATAAAGTCTCTGCCTATTCTGCCATAAGGGACTAAGAACACATTCTTTTTCCATGATATGATTTTATCATATGCATCTGTGATTGACGCCGTCCGAATCACTCTTGGAGAGCTATTATTACTCTTGCCCCATTTGATTGAATCTAGTATAGTCGTTCGACTGTATTCTGGTAGATAATTTGGCAATTGTTCACTTGCATTGTTTTCGGAATGAATCTCCGCTCCATTGATCATTTCAGCGCATTCTAATTCATTATCTTTCTCGTTATTGGTTGAAGAAAATCTATACCTTTATAGAATGAATAGCTCCAATGAGCATCAACAATTAGCTTAATGGAAAAGCCTTTTCTGCCACTCTGACACAATCTTTGCAGCACCAAAGTAATGTTTGGAAGAAAGTTTCCTTTTGTTCTTTACACAAGAAAGCTGCACAATGGTGCCGTATACAAAGTTAATTCCATACTTCTTATCTAAATGTTCCTTGATATGCTTATAGGTCAGTTTAGGCCCATATTTTACATTTCCACTGAAGGTTAAAAGACCAGTTCTTCTATATGAATCTGCTCCAATCCAACTCTCATGAGCAAAATTCGCAATGTCTCTACCAATATTACGATATTTTTGAACAGTTTTTGACACACGCTTTGGAACTTTTCTCTTAAGTAAGGAGCAACGAACAACTTCTTTAGCAATAAGTCACTTTTTGAACTTTTTTTCAAAATGATAGCTTGTTTCTGAATTTTCTTCTGCATTTTTGGTTACTCAATTGTTGATTTTTTTAGTTCAACCCAGTCTTCTGGATTATCGCTTTCCGACTCAATGACCACTTGGGTATGAGCTTTACAGCTTTCATATGCTTTGTTGCAATAAATACTTGATAGGACTGGTCTGCATGGTCTTTTTCTTGTTTGGTTAGATCACTGACTTGAATGAAATTAGAAAGGTCTTCTACTAGCTGATCCAAGTCCTTTTCAGAAAGATTGCTGACATTTAATTTCAAATACTCTGCAAGGGCCAGCCAATTCATGCTATTTTCTTTAAGCATTGAAATTAGATCAACTCGACTAGGGAAAACTGTGTTTTGATTTATCTGTTTGCCTATCAGCTCATTTGAAAAATGTCTCTCCTATGAATAGCTTGACCAAGAGTTACCCTATCTATCATCATCGCTTTCCAAGGCTGAAGATGCTGAACTGTCGTTATTTGAAGAAGTACTTTCAAAATCGACAGACATGCTGATAAGTTTTGCTTGTGCTATTTTGTTCACAGCTTCATGGTAGTGCTTCACGGCTTCATACACCATTTTTTTCTCCTTATTTAGATTAGAAACTCCTAATAACTTTGGTTCCTTTCCAGATTTCCCTAGACATGATGCCACTGAAATTGGTCTTCTATATTTTTCACTACTTGCTAACTTGCACAACAGTTTTAATCTCTCCTTGTCCATTCCCACAGACATTTTCTTCTCTGGATTAAACTTAGAAACACCATTAACAAGTTTAATGAAGTTAATTCCTTCCACCTACTCTGTCACAAACAACTGATTAAAACAATGAAAAATAATGACTGGAAGTTGAATAATCCGTTGGACAGCTTTGTCTGATTTGTAAACTGACCCAAAACACTGCTTGTAAACTGATGACAATGGAACAATTCCCTTTTCGTCTATTACAGTTGCAGTTGTAATAATAGGTATGCACTTTGCACAATTATCATCATGGCCAAGATCATTACAATGTTTTTGGACTGCAATAATATACTCAGTTCAAGTCATATCTTTGATACGTGTTACATAAGTATCTTTGTCTTGTTTGCATCCTGCAGTTAGACTTTGTTTAAAAATATTTTCTAACTTTATGAAGACGCATTTCATCATCCCTCCGTAAAGTAGATGAAATTACTTTGGGGAACTAGATGGGGGAAAATCCTCTAAAGACTTTTGATAGGAAGTTGAAGTAATGGCGTCATAAAATGAATACTCTCTCATCAAAGGTAGGGATGATGAGTCATGAGATTCTTGATCCTTTTTACTAGGGCTGCTGAGTATTACCGTGCTTGCCTGTGACTCTTTGCCTGAATGTGACTCATTGGTAGCTGGTGACACTTTTGGATTACTACTCAATGTACTTTTTTCCCTTTTCTTACACTTTTTTTTTGGAGAATGTTTGGCCTTAGACTCAGCTTTGTTGAACTCTTTTAATTCTTTTTCAAGCCTCCACTTTTCCCTACCTTTTTTAAGGATGGTTGAATTAATCTCTGCAGCCTGAAGAAATTTTTCTGCATTACTATATTGCTCCTTTTGCTTGGATACTAAATCCATTGTGTTTTTTAGAGATGAAATACTTTCATTTAACTGCAAAATAAGGGAAGCTCAAATTTCAGCACTGATATATTTTCACTTTGGTGTAGAAAGCTTTTGACCAGTGCCATAAACTGTTGACCTTGATGATCTTTTGACATACGTGTATCCAACCGAGTCTACTTTTTTCTGGGCCTCCTCAAATAACTTGCCTCGATTTAAAACTAGACGTGATCAGAAGAGCACAATTCAAATGCTGCATCATTAATGCTCTGCTGGTACCGTGTTGGGTTGTTAAGCCTATAGATTTTTTATCTTCCTTGAAGTTCCTTAACAATCAACTCAAGAATTTTTTTATGTTTTCTTTCATCTTTCGGCAATTCCAAAGTTCAATCAATAATTGTTTTTATCATCAACTTACAACAAATAAATGTACAGATTAAAGAATACATTGCAACTAAGATAACAATAGATTAGACCTAGATGCTTTTGTAATTAAGAAACCAATTTTTTTTTTGTCAATGCCAAAAATTACTTGTATCACTTGTCATTAAAATTACATTTAAACATTATTCAAAAGGTGCTAATGGTCCTTCAATTATTTTTATTTTATGTCGTCCAACATATGGTTATTTACTGCAGTGTTGACCCATGTCTGATAGAAAAAAGTAGTCTCTTCTATGCACATTCCTCTGATATTTTGTGACCTTGTTGCCAAAATGTACCACTGTAGTCATATTTTTGTAATGCTATCATACCCCAGTGAATACTGGCCCAAAAGAAATCTTATTGCTAGTTGGACTGACCAGAGTTAATTGCCTAGTTTTCCTCATCCTTGTGCCAGCTAGGAAAAACATTGTGTTTAAATTTGACCATCTCACAGTATCATCATAACAGTACCCAGTGGCAGATCTAGCCAAACATGTGACGGGTGCTTAATCTCAGTTAAAACTGACTATTATCGATTATGCCTCAGTGTAGTGAAATGCTTTCTCCATTCCCCTGTGTCATTTTTTAACAACGTTCACAATTTGATAAACAGTAAATTTCTTTTCAAATATTGCAAATTTATACAAAAACAATACATTTGGTTCACATACACTATTATTAAACTTAACAAATGCTCTTGCATGGACAAATGTCACCCCGTTTGTATGATTCATATGCGTTCAAGATCATATAAATTGAGAAATCATTGTACACTCACATTTGACATAATGGTTGGAGCAAACTTAGCATATGTAATGTTCTAATGATCCAGTCAGTTATACAGATGGTAAGCTTAAAATTTAGCATTAACACTGGTGCACTGACAGTATACAATAATACACTAATACAAGACTGAAATTTAAAACTTTTACACCTTCCAGCATGCCACCAGAAAATAAAATAAAATGACGTACGTATATCAAGGGAGGTCAGTAATCTTCAAGTTAAGCCCCTTGAGTTAAGCCCTTGAGATAATCCTTTCTCGAGTAGAGCCCCGACCACGCCCAAACCACGTTCACTTTTGAGAAAAGCTTAACTCGAAGAAAGAAACACGTTTCAGGCAGTTTGAGTTAAGCCCCAGGGCTTAACTCGAAATCTATCAAGGAATTTGATACTTGAGTTAAACCTCGACATTTGAAATATGCAAATGAACCGCGGAACTAATATGAGTTTAGGCAACTTTAATTTTACACCACGACCATTTTGCATTTTTCTCCAAACAATAATTTACTATAATGGCAACGCAAGTGAAAAAGTTAACTGACTTTAAATCACTAATAGCATTGAATACACAATTTCAGTTGTGTGTGATGATATATATATATATATATATATATGTATATATATACGCAGTAAATGAGTGAATGTATTTAGTTCACGAAATACTAAAGAGTGCTCAATGTCGTGTAGACAGAGCAAGTA
>JAOBYK010442234.1:0-14459 GCA_025434845.1 Phenganax subtilis | reverse complement strand
CCGCTGTGGTAGCAAGAGGCCAGCTTTCTCTCGCTCGGGTCGAAGGCAACCTCGTTCGGCCCATGTAAAAACCAGGTCCCGCAAGGCATTGTGACGCAGGGTGCGCTCACCGCCAGCAGAACACATCCCACCATGGTACCCATACGTGTCCAGGACAGCGTCGCACTTGGGGCACCAAGTGTCTGCGCTGGCTTCGGGGATGCTCGTTGGCTGAATTCTTTCTGGGAGAGGCGCAGGGCCGCATCGATGGTCAGGTGTTGGCCAGCCTCTAACTGGTCATTGAAGGCGGACAAAGCAGCCGCGACACCCCCAGACCGATCCAGCCAATAGCCGGGATCAAGCTCCCCACACAGGGTTGCTGAGACACCCGGAGGCAAGGTACGCGCCTGCAGCGTGGGCTTTGGTGGAGCGAAGGCCCAAGCCAGCTTGGCTGAGCCCGCGGGTGGCCTGGGCCCAAGCAGCGGCCTCCAAATGCAAGCCAGTGAAGGAGCTGAAGCATTCCTGTTCCAGGTGGTCAAAGCGGTCCAAAGCGGACTCATGGCCAGCAGGCGGGCAGCACCGCATGGTGTGCACCAGCCGGGCGTACCCCGCAGAGGCTCGCAGCAACCGAAGGGCCACCTGTGGGTCGTCGACTTGCTGATGTTGATGTGGTGCCCTGGTGCCCTTTGCCTTCCCGAAGCAGACCTGCTTATGAACATGCGCCTTCAAAGTTGAATGTACTACACTCATATTAAGCAAACTAGACTCACAACTTTTATTATTAAGTTATTGAACATTGAACTTAGTGTAAATTGCAGATAGCATATTGAAATCCATTTGAGACATCCTCAATACTTTAATTTATTTAATAATATCATCATGTGAATTTGGCTGGCCCACCTGCACCGGTAGGTCCATAGTCGCAAATCTAGATGGATGGGTTGCCAAGGGAAAAAGACTTGAGTTGTGTGACTTGAGACCACAGACAGACAGACAGACAGACAGACAGACAGACCGACAAGGTCAACGCGGCGGCTTTCGCCGACTGTGCTTGGGACGGCGGCTTCGCCCCGACTGTCCCTTGAACGGCGGCTTTGGGCCGACTGTGTTTGGCACGGCGGCTTGGCGCCGACTGTGTCCGGCACGGCGGCTTCGCGCCGACTGTGATTAGCACGGCGGCCTTGCGCCGACTGTGTGTAGCACGGCGGCTTCGTGCCGACTGTGTTTAGCACGGCGGCTTCGCGCCGAATGTGATATCGATTAGCACGGCGGCTTCGCGCCGACTGTGTTTAGCACGGCGGCTTCGCGCCGACTGTGTTGGGCACGGCGGCTTCGTGCCGACTGTGTCCGGCACGGCGGCTTCACGCCGACTGTGGTGTTTGGCACGGCGGCTTTGCGCCGACTGTGTTTGGCACGGCGGCTTCGCGCCGACTGTGTTCAGAACGGCGGCTTCGCGCCGACTGGTCCAGTGCAACGGCGGCTATAGCCGACTGTTGTCTTATCCCGGCGGCCACGGCGCCGACTGGGATTGAGACGGCGGTTTGAGACCGACTGTCTCTGAGATGATGGTCTTCAATGATTTCGTGGCGGTGGACTTCGATCAATTCGTCAGTCAGCCTGATTCTGTAAAAACACGCGGCGGCTTCCTTTCTGCGCAGTGTGTCCGAATTCCCTCACTGAGCTTGGCCCACTGCTTTGAACACATTTGTGGCCCACTTGTGGCTCAAACTTAGACGACTATAGAGCCATGGATGCCTTTCTCCAACGATGGGAGGCGACATCGTTTCAAGACCTTTGTGACGAACTGGCCGACCCTTGCGAGACGAGGGCAAAGACCAACGACGAGGAGAAGGCCGCCGACAAAAAGGGTGACAAGGTAAAAGAAAAGAAGAAAAAAGAAAAGGGCAAAATAACAAAGAAGGACCAGAGCAACGCCGAGGTCCAGATGCAGCAATCAGCCGACGCAAGCAACGAAGGACCTTCTCTGTCCAAGCGAGCTCTGCGTAGGGCGATGTTTGGCGTCAACCGCAGAAGTGGCGGAAAGAAACACAGGAAGAAGACGTCAGTTACAAAAACTGACCCGTACATGTGAGAAAATGAAAATGACCTGAAGTTTGTGTTTTTTGGGGGAGGCGGCGTGCTGAGTTCATGCCAGCGTTTCAGATGGTCAGTGTCTTTCCAAACTGCAGTCAAGTCTCAGGGCTCAAGTTGGGGCGTCTGGCGCCATGTCCAGGCGGTCTGAGAAGGAAACTTTTGACCCCAGGTACTGTAGACCGCGTGAGCCTTCTGGACCTCCACCTGGAGTCACTCAAGTTGGTCGCCCTCCTGCTCCAGTGACGGCTCCTCGCTACCAGCACGAGCATGGTCATGGAGCTCGTGCATCAACCTCTCACACACGAGCGGCCGACCGTGAGCATCGCCCCAAGCGCCCTGCCCAGGACCCGGAGGGGCGCCATGAGAAGCACCGCAAACGCCGTCGGGATGATGACCACACTCACCGAAGTCGTCGTGGTGGTCCTGAAGCAGACAGAGACGAAGTTGAAGGTCGCCGCGCTCGCTCTTCTGGCACCAAAGTGCGTCCACCTAGCCCACCAAAAAATGCAGAGGGCCAAGCAAAGAGCGAAGATGACTCCTCGTCGGACAGCTCTGACTCCGAGAAACAGCCTGAGGAGAACAAGGACAAGGAGCCGGCCCAAGCCCTGGAGAAGTTGCAAGTGACGAAGTCGAAGTTCGAGGCCCACGTGGCCATTGCTGGCCGGGTGGATGACCTCACTGCCAGGGCTATGTCTTTCAGCCGTGCTTTGGTGCGAGGAACCCAGGCCCTTCGAACTGCGGCTCGCATTGCGCGTGAAGCGGCGATGAGTTTTGAATCAGAGATGGAGAATTTCATCGCGGCCCAGCAGGACATCAACCGCACCTTCAACATCGACGAGACGAACAACCCCTAGTGAGCGGTGAGCGATGTAGATGGATCGCAGCCTGCGCGCCGCCGCCAAGGTATGAAATGTTTGAGTTCAAACTTGCGTGGAAGGTGAGTTACGCTCCTGTCAGCTTAGTTGTGCGAAACTTCTGTCGAAGTCCTTTTTACCTGTTACCATTTCTTGGCTCAAATCGACTAGTTGTAGCCCATGGGGAAATGTGCTACCACTGATCAGCCTCCAATACGACTTTGGAGCCACACTCGTGCCAAACGGCACTTGAAGCAATGCAGCGCGAACTGCAATAAGTGCTGGTGGGCTACCCGCGGTCCAAAGTGGAAATCTTTCTTTCCTTGGCTGCGCTATGGTTGTCGTTTAGGACATCCACCAGGTTATGGCTTTGGATGCAGTCCCTGTGCGCAGTTTCAACATCTGAGGCGGAAGGAATCTGTTGTGGCAGGTGCTCCCTTGAGGCCTGTGGCCACACCATGTCGGCGGCAGGAGCACCTCTTATACACAGGGAAAAGTGAATTCGAAACCTTCACTGTGGAATCCCGGCCTAAGAGTTGGCTCTTGAGGCGACACCAGAATGGCCAAAGGCACCAGGAAGCGGTGGCTTTTCTGAAGGGTTTCATCAGTGAGGATGACCTCTCCTTGGCCCCTTCGGTTGAAGAGTTTGCGTCGACTTTAGCGCAGGTGCGCAAAGGACACTCCATGAGAGATGGTGGTGTTGCCAGTGACCGAACATCACTGTTGCGTTGGTGCCTTTCCGAAGCCCTACTTCAAATCTGGAGGAAAGAGTTGGCTGGAGCAAAGACACTTTGCCTCATTAGAGACGAGCGCAAAGGGAAACTGTTAATCCGCTTTCGTGGGTGCAATGGCCAGTTAAAGGTTTGCTCTGGAACCTTTGGGTGCGTGCGCATGAAAGGAGGAACTGCAGAAGACATCGTCTCCGCCACCGCCAAAGCCATGCGTGTGTTCTGCACTGCTTGTTTTCAACCACCTCGTTTAGGGAAAAGACTGGCGGAACAGGGGGGTCTGGACAAGAAGCTGCTCTCCCATCTACGAAAGATTGTGCACATCCTCACCACTGACAGCCATCCGGCCGAACTTCTTGCGTCCAACATCATGAAGGGTAACCGTAAGAGTGCAGATGAAAGGCACAACCATTGCCCCTTCCTTCCCAACGTTGTCATGGTAGGGCGAGATGGGGCTCACGCATCGACACGGCTAGTGAAGAGGCCTTGGGCTTGTATACCTGCCATCCAGGAGAGATTGTTGATGTCATGCAAGCAAAAATTGTTTATATACATTCTTTGTCATTGTTGATAAAAGAACGAGCATGCTTGCATGCTTATAAGGCTGACCCTTCACCCCCCGCCCTTATATTTAGTTTAGCTAAGTTTGGTGGGAGTTTTTGGATTCTTTGTTGCAGTTTGTTTGCTTGTAAGGGTTTAGAGAAATCCCTCTTCGTGGTGAAGTATATGTATGATTTGCTGTTATATTTCCAATATCTCCATACTACGACATGATCTATTTAGGTGCCCCCCACTGTCCCTCCATTTCTCTTTCTCCAAAACCTAGTCCCCAACAGGACGTCTTTTCATCGACCGTGAGAGATAAAGACTCTCCTGCGCAGAAGATCTTCCATTCGCACATCTTTAGCCGGTGGTTTGAAGATGATGTACACCAGAACTCTAAGGGCCCTCGGTGCGCAAGTCTTTCGGCTGCTAAACACAGATTCGCATCTTTTGCGAAGCCATTGGGCAGAATGTTGCTGCATGTGGAAAGTTTTTTCCGTACACTGCATAGGGCTGCATCTATGCGAGAAGATGCTTCATGGGCGAGAACATGGTTGAGCAACATCTCAGCCCAAAAAATTCTCCTCCTTGCCCTAGCAGCCGATGGAGCCGACACCCTGATGCAGCTTTGCCGCTTCCTCGACAATGAGGCCTGCGATCCAGCAGCGCTGAATCAAGAAATCGGATTTTTTCTCTCCGAGTTGGATGTTCAGTTTCGTTGTGGCAAGGTCTGGGAAATTGATGGTTACTCCAAACATGTGCTTGGTGTTTTGCAGCGAGGGCAGCTCTATGCTCTGGCCTTTGGGCAAGGCAAGCAACTCATGGTTTCCGACACAGTGAAACGACAGGCTCTGCAAGAATTTCAAGCTTGGCTGCAGCTCTGTGAGTGCACCGCAAAGGCAGAATTTCCTGATTTTGAAGTGTTGAACTCCATGTGTGTTTTCAACCTGGGCGAGCAGTCTTCATTCGGGGGCGACACTCCCACTGAGATTTCTCAGTGTTTGAGGCGGATAGCTCAAGCCCTCAAGTTGGAACCTTTCCTGTTGAAAACAGAATGGGAAAAACTCAGGCCAATAGCAGCTGCACAAAAACAGTGCCAAAACCTGGAGAATAGAGAAGCCTGGAGGGCTGCTTTCGAGCATACCCAAAAGACATGTCCACTTCGTGAGAAATATGGTTTGCAATCATTGCCTGTGGCCTTGCAAGCTTACATGTGTTGGAGCCCCTCTTCGCATCCTGTCTGATATTATTGATGTAGAAATAGAATTTTATTTTTGCTTCCTTGCCTGGATCCTGCTGGTTTTCAACTTCAGGTCTGGCGTCGAGCAGAGTTTTTCAAAGGCAGATCGTTGCTTTCACGAGGGAAGCTTTGGGCCCAAGGCTGCTGACACAGAACGTCGATCTATGATGCTTTTGTGCATGGACAAAACTTGGGACAAAGAAGTCATTGCTGGTGCTCGGAGACTATATGCTGGAGCGGTCAAGCAGCACAAAGGAAAACAAAAAAAACAACGACTGGACAAAGGGGTCTCAAAAGGAAGATTCCTTACATCAGAAGCTAGTTTCCTGAAACGAAAAAGAGATTCAGTGCGCGCAGCCGGCGCTAGCTCTGCGCAACAAGTCCATGTGGAGCAGGACGCAAGCGGTCTCTCAACAAAGGCAGCCAAAGAGATGGAATTGCAAAAAAAGAGACGCATGACTCGAGCCGTTGAAGCAGCTCAGAATGGCTACCTGCTGCCCGGAGATGTTGAAGCTGGTGAGGCCGCGGCAAAATTAGAAAACAAAAAGAAACAAGATTTGGAAAAGGACATCAATCGCATTCAGAGTCTATCCAGACGAACGAGTGTTTGCGAAAGAAGATGCGAACCACAAAGTTGGAATTGGAAAAGCCTGGGAAAGCGCCGCGCTTGGGCCGCCAGCCCTCTAGCTGCAAACGAACTCTCTCCTCTGGTGTTTGTCTCTGATACTCGGAATGACTTTGGAGGAGGTGATTAATAATTAGTATTGATATATCGTAGAATTTGTGGAAGTGTGCCCAAGGCTTTGTTGACTCAGGATCCTCGCGAAGCTTCGGTATTCATCACTCAAAAGGAAACCTCGGACAAACTCTACCTTCTGGCCGCTGCAACTGGGGGCATCATTCTGTCCCACACTGTTCTGCAAGGCAAAGGGGGAATCAAGCTTGAATACAGGCCCAATGCGGTGTTGACGCTCACTGCTCCAAAGCTTTCCTGGAAGACCAAGAGCATCCTGAGTTTGTGAAAGCCCTTGCTTGGGCAGTCCAAAGAGAAGGCTGGAGAAGGTTGAAAGAAACCGCCTTGGACAGGCAAAGGTCCATATGCTTGCTGGCGGAAAATGATCCGCAAGGAAAGGATTTGAAGAAAAAGGCGAAGCTGGCTTTTACCAAATCCAAATTCGTAGCTTTTGTGACAGACAAATGTAAGGCGGAGGAGAAGAGCTTCTTTGTCAAGGGTCTTTGAACAGAAACCGTCAATCGCAGTTGGGCATCTCAGATTGACTGGCAAAATGACCGCGCGCTATTCCAGACCGGTCTGGCCTTGGGAAAGATCAATCATCTGATCAACTGTGACTACTACTGTCCTCTCGCGCTCCCGGGCCGGTCTGGGATTGCGAGAGGACAGTAGCAAATTGCTACTGTGTTCTCGCGCGCCCGGGCCGGTCTGGCTGTGTGAGAGGACAGTAGCAATTCGCGAGACGATAGTATAATTGATACAAGGTAGACTCCTCTCACGGTTTGCTACTGTGTTCTCGCGGCTCCGGGCCGGTCTGGCTGTGCGAGAGGACAGTAGCAATTTGCTACTGTCCTCTCGCGAGTGAAACTGCAAATTTGGCAACTTTCGGTGCTAACATCCCACCTTGACGGCAGTATTTGTGGTTCAAGTTCAAGTTCTTTCTGAAGCAGCCACGATAATTGTTCCTGCACTGGGTGAAAATTGACTTATTTCTCAGTCAGTCAAACCCACACATACTTTTGGAGCCTCTGTCGCCATGTCCTTGTTGACGGCGCGTAAATGGTACAAAAGAAAGGCCGCCCAAGAGCTTCCTAATACTTTTCTGGAAGAGCAAATCCAGAAATTGAAAGCCTTTGTCCAGGAGCATAAGGGCAAAAGAATGCCAAAACCTATGCCTGCAAACAAACTTCGGATCTTCGCCGATTGCGCGGGAATTTCCTCAGAGACAGTGGCCCTGTCCTTACTTGGTCTCCGATCGTCTCACATGGAGTTTGTGGGAGGTTCTGAGATTGATGCAGTGAAACGTGCCTTACTGCAAAGTGTGCACAGAACCTGTGGACAAACCACCCACAAGGAAGCCTTGGAGACCGACGTGTTCAATCGAAGCATTTCTGCGACTCCAATCTGTGATCTTTACATAGCTGGCTTTCCATGTCCAGCTTACAGCAACTGTGGTGTCAAGAAGGGGGCAAAAGATGGCAAAGGACGAGGGTTGCTCATTTTTGAAGGGCTCAAATATGTTGCGCGCTCGAAGCCTTCTGTTGTGGTGCTTGAACAAGTTTTGGGCTTCTTGCACAAGAAACATACTCGAACTCACAAGGTCATGAAAAAAAAACATTTCGTGCCTTGCAGTACAAAGTGTACATGAAAAAGGTGACCACGAGGGACCACGGCATTGCCCAAAGCAGGGAACGATGTTACATCATCGCTTTCCGGAACAAGAAAGCGAGCTTCCGATTTCCCAAGCCTTTGACAAAGCCAAAGCCCAATCTCAATGTGTTCCTGGATGAGGTCTGTGGCAATGAAAAGCTTGACCTCTCTTCCTTCGAGGAAAAATATGGCAGTGGAATTTGGCAAGAGAACCTGGTGCTCGACATTGGTTCAAGTGCCAAATGGCAATCAAAGATGGTGGGCGCTTGCCCTTGTTTGACACGCAGCCGCTGCTTACAAAAGGGTTACTACCTGCCACACAAACTTCGTCGCCTCACTGGCCATGAGTGTGCTCGTTTGCAAGGTGTGCCTGTTGCACTTTATGACAACATGAAGACTTTCTTGATGAAAAAGTTCACCAAGTTCTCCACTCCAGATTCTGCAGAGAAGCAGATCATGGGCGCCTTGGGGGACAGCATGTCTGTCAATGTCTTGATGCGCATTCTGCCGCGAGCACTTGAAGCAGCAAATCTGATACCGTCAGGCGTCGCTTTCAAAGATCCTTGGCCAAGAAGTGTTGCAGAAAACAGCTCGCACACTTTGGCCGACCGACTCTTTGCGAAGCAGAAGATGGGGTGAACAAATGATGTCCTTAGTTTGGCGGCTCCTCGGCGGCCAGTTGCCGACTGTGGACGGCGGCTTATGGCCGACTGTGCACGGCGGTGTGCCGACTGTGTACGGCGGCTCATATGGCCGACTGTGCACGGCGGTGTGCCGACTGTGTACGGCGGCTTATGGCCGACTGTGTGCACAGTGGCTTATATGGCAGACTGTACACAGCGGCGTTCAGCCATCTTTGCAAATCCCGGCGGATTCAACAATGCCGACTGCTGGACGGCGGATTCAACAATTCCGACTGTCCCTTAGTGGCGGTTCGCGTTCCGACTGGGATAAATTTATTTTTCTCTCTGGTTTTCTGACCATTGTGTTTACAGTCTGTGCGCACTTGCCTTTTGAAACTCATTTTTTAAATAATAACCTTGGATTGGTTGGGCTTGATATGATAGTTTCAATGCTCCTGCTCCACCTGGTGTTTGTTTCCTGTTCAAGCTCTGCGTGCCCTCTGACATACGTCTGCTGCTGAAGCCATGCCGACCAAGCACCCTTCTGCTTGGAGGTTGAACAAAGCCGAGGAGAAGTCAGTAGAAGCTGACCTTGCTGCCTGGGAAGCGCGCCAGTCTCCGGACACGAGTCCGGAAGAGCTGGCACTGAAGCGCTCTGAGGAGAGAAAGCGCCTAGTGCGCGTGATCCAAGAAGCGAAGCACAAAGCTTCCTTGGAGAAACAAAGTGGTGTTGCAGCCAAAACAAAACTTTCGGCCAAGACTACGCGTTCGGGGATGACAATTCCTGATGCTGCAGACAGTTCACCGCCCTGCAATGGCGAATACTATGAGGCCCTGAAGCAAGACCTGGCAGTGATTGAAAAGGCCCTGGGATCCAAGCTGAAGGAGATGATGCCACTGCGATCGGAGAGAAGACAGGGGTCCAGGACTCACACTTAATAAATTAATACGTCATGGATCTAATTTTGGATTTAATTCAGGTAGAATAACATCACAATGTCGTCTTTATCCCTGAAGACAGGACGTGTACCAGCTCGAAAAGGCCAAAATAGCCCTGGAAGCCCATGGCACGTACATTTGCAGTTGCAATCTGTACTGGCTGGACAGCTGGAAGACTCCTGCGCCAGGAGTGCCACTTAGCCGCGCTCGCCTCCAGCAACTGGCGGACTTCTACTTCCCTGCCGAGCGCCAGAACAACTTTTTCCAGAAGTTGTTGGAGGTTCAAGTGGACCAGTCGGCCCTGAGTGACAAACCGACTGGTCTTGTGGTGATTTCGCCCCTGGAAATCGTCCACTCCATTTTCCTGAAGGCAGCTGAAGAGTTGGGTCAGGCAGGTGTCACAGCTGCCCGCAAAGAAGCCTGGGCCGAAGCCTTGACCTTTGGCCAAAGCTTCGGTTTTTTTCAAGCTTGCAATATCCATTCATAGCAACACCCTGTACTCCCGGATTTGACTCAGCCTTTCCTGAAAAACTCAGGACAGCCGTCCCTGTTGTCATGGTGGAAGTGCCGGAAAGCGATGTCTGGGTCCATGCGCTGAACCGACGCCAGCTGCTGCAGCAAGAGCACGAGAGTCTCACAAGAACGGCTTGGCAAAACGCAGCTGAGTTGTACCACCTCCAGGCACTACCTTGCGCATCAAGTTTTCTCTTTGGTGTAAACATCTCATGTCGACTTATTTTTGCATAATTTCAAGTCATCTATGAAACAATCATGTTTTCTGTTTTAATTGGCGTGTCATGAAATGCATGCCATTGCAGGCTTTGATGGAGAAGATCGAAGGAAGGAAACTCACAGAGACCGAGGTCGTGCAGCTCCTCAAAAGTAAACACCTGATGACAGCCCAGAAGGGCCAGAGCGCCATGGAGAATTCCAACTACTGCGAGTGGAATTTCACAGCGGCGAAGACAATCTTCGCAAAGCTTCAATCTGACCAAGTCATCAGCGACATTGTCCAGAAACAAGAATGTTTGAAAGGCTCCGACTCTTGCTTCAACAGCTTGGTAAAGTTGGAAAAGTTGGCTCAGCGACCCAGTTGTGTCGCTTCTCGTCGATTCATCTTCCAGTTGATTGACGACATGCTGTGCCATGGGGTCCTGAAGGACGATGATTTGAACAAGAACAGCATGGTCGGCAATTCGAACAATGTTGGCCTCATCCACTTGTTTGAGTTCAAGTGGCGCAGTCTCAGCTACATTTTGGACATCATGGCTGTTCAGGCCAAGCTCGCGGACAAGGATCGGGCGCTGCTGAAGGAACACCTGTCAGACCCCAAGGCCGCCAGGGAGAACACTGTTGACCATGTCAGTTGGCAAGCTGGTTTGTCAAAGGCTTCCCTGGAAGCCTTGACCTACATCCAGGATGTGGTCTTTCTGAAGACCTATGACAATTTGATCAAACAAGCCATGAAGCCCAACTCCCACCCGGAGATCCTGAATGAGATCGAGACAGTGCAGGAAGTCTGGAAGGTTGTTTGCAACTTGCGGGACAACGAGCTTGCAGAAGACAAAGCTGCCTCGAAAGCCCTGGAGAACCAGAGTGGAGACGAAGAGGATGTGACCAGCGAAGCGCGAGGACACAGTGACCTTTTGAAGATGGCCCGTAAAACGCCCAATACTTTGCCACAAGGCTCTCCCCAGTACTGGAAGGCGGTCGCCAACCAGACTGTGAGGATGTACTGTTGCTTCGTGCCTGAGAGCGCCACTGCTGCAAACATGCTGACCACCATGGAGCAGCAGAACCTTTCCCCAGGAGAAGTGGGGAAGTCGTGCACCCTGGTTCACTTAGACACCAGTTTGTTGGGTGAGAGTACCGGTCCAGAATGCCAGGAGGGCTTGAGGAAGGTCTGGCGACCTGACGAGGCGATCGTGCAGAAGTTGCTTGGCTCTACCCTCGTCGCCCTTGGTGCCCAGCAGGACAAGAGCGGCAAGTGTGGCGCACCTGGTGAAGGAACTGTGGCTGCTGTGCTTGACCCTCTAGGAGTGGTGCCAAAGACTTTCTTCAAAGATGCTTGCAGCCAGACGGTGTGGGTTTGCTTCAACGAGGCCATCTTATATCCCCATCATCCATCAAAGTCACGCCTTTAAAAGTTCATTCACAAACATGTTAGCAACTTGACATACCGCTCCACCAATTCATCCCCAAATTTCCTGCAGGAAAGCATTCGCGCAAGGAAGAAGAAAGTTCGAAGCCATAGCTACACCCAACGTTTGGAGCTTACACTCTACTCCGAGAAGTCCTTGAGTGTGATCCTGCCTGAGAAGGCCCGCCAGGTGTACTCTGGTTGGTCCTCTGGAGATGCCATCGCCTTTGTGACAGCGTTACCTCCTGCCCAGCTGTGGAAGACGAGCAGGAGACACAAAACCAACTGCATGACTTTCGACTTTCGACTGTTTACATGAAATAACAATAATGTTCAAATGAGCGGCCGGCAAAATCACGTGTCCCAAAACGTATGTAGTAGATCGAGGTATCGTTTTTGGGATGGTGTATCGTTTTTCCAACCGGTTGGTACGTTTTCATAACCGAGGTATCGTTCTCTATTAGTTTCATCATGCCTCAACAAAGCTGCCACGGCACTTTTCAACTACTGGAAGTGGACTGTTGGCGCTTCCTGCGCTTGCGACGGCAAGCCTTTTCAAGGCGTCGCTCGTCCCGAGCACAGATGCTGGCAAAGTCCAAGTTCGGCAAGGAAACAGAAGTCACCGCAGTGGAATCTGTGCACTGAACAGAGTGCTTCCTTGTAATTTCATTGTCGGAGCCAAGTTCTAAAGGGCCTTTCCGCCAGGAGCAATCGCTCCAAAAGCCTTTGCGCCAATCACCGGCTTCAACAGCCACACGTTGGACTTGATAAGGCACAGCGGTGAAATTCCGTGCGTCGGAAAAGAGCCAGTTGCGCAAAATGACTTTGTCAGCGCCTGGCCTAGGCAAACTCTCCCAACAATAGGATCTTGTGACATGGTCATCAAAAAGCAATTCATGTTTCTCCGTCGGCCTTGGGCCGGGGTGGAAAACTTCTATTTGAAATTTCAAACCTGCCTTATTGGCTTTCCATTCTTTGTCAGCGGCAGAACGCAAAACTTCCACCAACTTTTCTTCAGTGTCGATGAAAGCGTTCTCTTTCAATAAATACTCACGAAGCCACATTCTGACTCGAGCGAAAATTTCACTATCATCTGGTCCTTTTCCGTGCTTTTCTACCATGTAATGGCAGAGGCTACGTTGTTGGAAACGGACAGGGATGGAATGAAAGAGTAGGTGGCTGCTTTCATAGCTTCGGAAATGATTTCCACTGTCGAAACACCAGCGGAGAGCAGCTAAGCGGCCCAGGCCTTTGATGAAAGTCAGAGTTTTCTCAATGCAAGCGTCAGCAAAGAGAGCGGACTTTTCCAAAATCTCGCTTACCAGAACGACTGCTGTTCGGACCTGGTTCTTCTGGATGATGTAAGCCCCAAAAATACTAAGGGTCTTCCGCTGGTCACCGCTAAGATTGTTCAAACTCATTGCAGAAACTGAAAGACAAAAAGAAAAGTGCATATGGATGCAATCTCAAAATGATCAGATTTGGGCTCCCGCGTTCCCGGGCATGATCATTTAACTTTTTGGGTATCGTTAGGGTATGGTTTAGGGGTATCGTCGTGGCTCCGATATGTTTCAGACTGCAACCTGCTGTTCTTGGCATTATCTAGAAACGGCTGCGGTGAAGTAGAGATAAACATGCCCACACATACAAGTTTAGATTTCGAACGGAAGAAAAGCAAGTGCAATCATCGGAGTGTTTTCTGCAAAGTGTGGGAAACATCAAAAGCAAAGTTGACTCTTGGCGATCAAACCGAGGAATCAGCAAATGCGAAGCCGAGTTTCACTCTCTGTCAATGAGCAAAAGAGAGAGCCCTTTTGGCGCGATGCGGCTGGGACACACAGAGAGATGATCCAAGAATACCCCTGCATAGTGACACTATGCAACAACCACAGCTTGGCTAGCATGTAGTGCACCTCTAGGGTGCGGTCTTTGACCTCAGGCGCTTGGTTGGCCTGCCCTCACGTCGCGCGGTCTCACACTTGGAGCACACACAACGGTCACCATCATAGCCGATGAGCTTGGCTCGGATGCGTTTGCTTGCTTCCAGCAGCTTGGCTTGCACTGACGGGATGGCTTTCACAAGATTCACTTGGTAACCACAGCCGAGCTTGCCAGCTGCTTGCTTGCCACTGTAGCACCAACCACCCGTGACTGCGCTGCCTTTGCCTTTGCTGCGCATCTGCCACTTGACGAGATGTTTGCGACAATCACAGACACAGCAATTCTGCAACCATTCATGACTCTTGCCTTGAGGGTTGCCTTGCCCGGAAGGTCCCATCAAAGGCTTCATGCGGAGCAACTCACCATTCTCCCAATCAGTCAACTGTGGCAACTTTGCCTCATCGGCGTCATTGGCTAATGGTCTGGCTTGTTCAGCTACCACTGCTCGAGGAGCTTGTTCAACGTGTTGACCAGCTCCTGGCTCCTCGTTTGGCTGCACAGGCTCAGCTTCTTGCACCACTGCCTTGGGCTGCACAGGCTCAGCTTCTTGCAGCACTGCCATGGTCGGCTGCACAGGCTCAGCTTCACGCAGCACTGCCATGGTCGGCTGCACAGGCTCAGCTTCTGGCACCTCTGCCATGGTCGGCTGCACCGGCTCAGCTTCATGCAGCACTGCCATGGTCGGCTGCACAGGCTCAGCTTCTGGCACATCTGCCATGGTCGGCTGCACCGGCTCAGCTTCATGCAGCACTGCCATGGTCGGCTGCACAGGCTCAGCTGCCTGCACAACTGCCATGGTCGGCTGCACAGCTTCAGCATCTCGCAACACCTGCAGTTGGATGCAACTTTGATCCAATCCGACATATTTCTTCTGTGCGCAAAAACCGAGTTCTATCTTCTTATTTCAACATATTGCTATTATGTTGTGGGAGATGCAAATGATATAGATCTATTAAAAAATAATGTATATGTCTATATATATATGGGTGTTGATC
>JAOBYK010442123.1:4187-14460 GCA_025434845.1 Phenganax subtilis | reverse complement strand
TGATCCGGCTGGCTTCATCCAATCATAGGCACTTTCTTATGGAGTTGTCGTTCCAGATGATATTACAGTTCACTGTGCGAGACTCATCCGCCATGTTTTTGGACCCCACTTTTGATTAGACGAAGAGCCTGAGCAGTTCCTCCAGATATATAATAGAGCTCAGTGGCTTCACTCAATCATAGAACGATAACATAGGAGTTATCGTTCCAGTTGTTTTGAGTTCACTGGGTGACCCAAAGTAGACGCTCTCTGGGCTCGGCGTCCATCTCGGTTGCCTGCGTGATTACACCGCATATAGTGCACGCATGAAAGTCAGGGAGCTAGAAAATTTATTGTATTGTAATGATATCATTTCCATGCTTTTACTCAGATAAGCTTGCGTAGTCTTTTCCGAGTCTGACTAATGTAACCAAAGTAGAGAAACAGAATACTATTATTTTAGACTGATGATTACTACAACCGGGGTAAGCACATCGAAAGGCTACGCCATTGCCGCGATGATAATTATACTTCATTATAGGTCGTTTGAGGAAATGCCTTTATAGTATGAGTTTATTCGAAAACCAAATCATTGAAATTTTAAAATTTAATTTACTTTCTATTCCAATTGTTTATGTATCTGCCATGCGATGATTTGATCTATTTTTACGCTTAAATGATAACCAACAAGGCGCATCCCACATTTTATGCAGTATAACCCCTGAAAAAATTCGGCAAAATTTTTTCGCTTATAGCTTTAATTTCATAGGAAAACATACAAACAAATCTAAAACTAGAAATATAAGTTTCCAATATCTGACAACAGCTGCCTTTCCGAACGCCCTCTAGATGCTTCATTTTTCTTTATCTATTAAATTTATTCAAATTGTCTTGATATTGTCTCATGCATGACACTCAAATTCTTGCCCACATAGAAACGCTATTTTCTTCATCTATTGCTATGATATGTAGTCATGGGCATACATATACAGTAGATCAGAGATGATTTAAATGAAGTACATATGTGAGGCTCGTTAACTTGACTGAAAATGGCTAGTCAGGGTTCAAACTCGCACCATCTAAAATACAAAATCGACCAAGATCAGTCATATCGCCGCGATGATATCTCACAGTTATTTCAAGACGCAGACGAAGACGAGAATTCAGGAAAGAGATTGGGATATAGCACACGACTATGCGCATCTTTGTTTGAAACATCTGAACTTATAGCCTACCGTGCGTTTTATTTCTTCTTTTACGCCGCGACGGCGTTATTCGCCTACCTTCCTCTCTACTACAAAAAGTCGCTGCTGTTGGATCATTGGCATGTCGGAATACTAATGGGTATCCGACCGTTTTGTGGCTTCATCGGAGCCCCGATACTTGGCAGTTTCGCTGATAAATTTGACAAGTATAAAACTGTCTTGTACACGGGTCTTCTAACGTACATCCTCGTTTATTTATCGATAACTTTTGTTAACGGTGTGCCTAAGGATTGCGATGTTCAAGGGAACAACAAAAACACAACTCACGAATCAATGAATCAATTTCATGGGAAACTAATATCAGAAGATATTAGCACAAAACACAAGCTTTCACTAGGGACAATGAAAATGCTCAGGGAGCGAAACTTTGCTGGGCACTTAGAGAAGATAAGTCAACAAAATGGAGCTATACAGAATAAAAAGCAACACAGAATGGTGCAAATCCCAGATGAATCGTTCAATATAAACAAAAGAGAGCTCTTGGGAAAACCTTTGTATTTTACTCAAGATGTGAAACAACTGCCTCTAAAACATTTTCGACTGGTATCGGAGGATGATTTTAATTCCAATCAGGCTGAGAGCTCGAAGGATTCGAAAGATGGGTTGCATGGAGATAAGGGTTTCCACACAATAACTGTTGACAATTCGACTCAGGTAATTTTATTTATTCAATTGCTAATTAAAAAATGCAATGCAAGTATCGCCTCTCTTTTCGTAGGCACTACAATGTAAACCTAATAGTGTATAATGACTAATAACTATTAACTTCATTTCATTCGCTTCACTTTAATTCGCTCTATTATTTTTCATCATTTTTCCACTTTCAGGCAACGGGTTATGATCAATATTGGTTGCATGCACCTGAAACAGCAGGTGAAGAGACGTGGCCAATTGATGTGTACAGAAAAGAACCGCTCGAAAATAGGCCCTTGGAAGAAGAAAAAATTCGCCTTCATATTTTTATGATCCTATTGCTGCTAATGTTAGCGGCCGAATTAATTGGCTCTCCAATCCATAGTCTTGCAGATACAGCCACACTTCAAACATTAAAGAAAGAGCCATATAAATACGGCCACCAAATCATTTGGTCTGCAGTTGGGTTTGGCTGTATGTCCATTCTTGCTGGAGGATTTTTGCACTACACTGTTTCCAAGAAAGACGAAATAAACAATTGCCCTGGGAAAATGGGGAAGAGCTACAAACCAGTGTTTTACAGTTGTTGTGCTTTGTTAATTATTGCTTTTTTCACAACGTTCAAATTCAAATTCCGAACGTATGAAAGAAAAAACACAAGTGGTTGCTCTTTCTTTCATTGTTTCACTCATTTTCGCAACGTGGAATATCTCCTGTTTGCCTTCCTCGCTTTTTTTACCGGCCTAGGAGCAGGATTAACTGACAGTTTCTTGTTTGTTCATTTGATCCGATTGGGTGCTACGCCATTGGTGTTGGTTGTCACGACAACAGTCCAGAGCGTTTCCAAGATTACGTTTTTCTACCTGTCACCAATGCTGATACTAAAATACGGTTATTTTCCGATACTTAATGTGGGAATGTTGACGAGCGTGGTCACGTTCTTGTATTACTCATTCTTGGTTTCACCTTGGATGGTGGTTCCTGTCGAACTTCTTTCTGGTTTATCATCTTCTTGTGTGTGGGCAGTGCTTGTCAGTTACGTCGGGGCTCCGCCAAAAATCGGTGCTACGCTGCAAGGAATAGTCCATTCGTTACACATTGGTCTTGGACGTGGAATAGGAGGTTTATTTGGAGGAATGATACTACTGAGTTATGGATTTGATATTTTGTTCCGATCCTTCAGTCTCCTGATTCTGCTAGTTGTCGCACTTGTTTTCTTCATACGTTATCGAAGGGAAGAAGTGGAACCAATTTGGACTAAACTATGGGATTACTCTCCCATAGCGCCTTATGACGCATTCAGTGACGAGGAATAAAACAACGCTACAGCTTTGTAGATAATTTGAAATGAATTGTAATTTACTGAAAATGACTATATAATCAAACGGGCAAGCTGTATAGGGTGCTATAGTACATTACACAACACTACAACAGATACAGTATGGAAATTTACTTGAAGAAAGAACGACATATTGTTGTAAGGAGCAGCAAAATTTAAAAACTAAATAATAAAACGTATAGAATGCATCATGCTGAATGTGCTCTGTTTAAATATCCGTGTGATTCAACGTTTTCTAGTATACACTAGCTTTTTCTTACATTCAAACAAAATTAACTGCAATACCCGCAAAATATCTTCTTGTTGTTTGCATAGTATTATCTATATTCATGTTATTTAATATTCTTTCTAATTGCCACTTTCAATTTCTTAGCTTGTACTCAGACTTTAATTTTACTACTCTATCCCAATCCACAATGAATTGTTTTACATTTTGTGCTTTGATCGCTTTAACATAAATTTAAACATTTCCTATTCAGTCATGTAACGGGGTAAAAGAGCCAGAGACATTTTGGGGGCAAACGATCATCCACCAGCGTTAAAATATTTGAACAATTAAAGTCTTTTCACTCAAATATTTTTCTATATTAAAACCCATAAATAACCGGCCATGATTCTGACAAAATTTGCTAAGAACATAGTATGATCCAACATTTTACCATGTATGAAAACGTTTTCGATATCAATATTGAAAAATCATCAACAGACATCATTCTCATTTCTGTATAATCCATAGTCTCGTTTCTAAGATGTTAATATTCGAATGGTATCTTTATTCTACTGTTTAAAAATTTATGTTCTACTTTTACTCCGATTCTTCTTCTTCACCTTCGTCTTCGCTCTCAACAGGCAAATAAATATCTTGCTTTCTCTTTGGACAACAGTCGACTTGAATTATTACCAGTATAACAATCACGAGGGTGAGGCTGAGTATGGCTAAGCCAAGGAAAGTGACGCGAGCACCCACAGCCTCCATCAGAACTCCTCCAAGAATTCCTCCGCCACCATAACCGGCACCCCAGTACAACATGTGCACTAGCCCCGCCAAGGTTGCTCCCTGTTGACTACTAGAACCAACATAAGACATCAAAGATGCCCAAACTGCTGAAGACGTGAAACATTTGAGAAACTCCACGGTGAGGACAATCCAAGGATTTTCAACTACGCCATAAACTATAAAACGAATTGAGTAGGCAAAAATACCTAATGTCAACACCTTTAGATGACCGAATTTTGAGATGAGTTTCACAGAAAGAAGAAATCCGATCATTTCTCCGATTGCGTTGAAACCAGTAATCACACTGAAGAGACGTTGAGTGCCACCCAATGATTGCA
Organism: Phenganax subtilis; assembly: GCA_025434845.1. Classification (NCBI taxonomy): domain Eukaryota; kingdom Metazoa; phylum Cnidaria; class Anthozoa; order Malacalcyonacea; family Clavulariidae; genus Phenganax; species Phenganax subtilis. Next base: position 9,909 of record JAOBYK010442123.1, on the reverse strand, counting down.
AGTGCCAAAACAAAAACGTTTGGATGAAACCCATGTTGAATCCAGCGAAGAAAGTGACGAAAAAGACGAAGAGCGTCAGACAATCGAGTTGTTGACAAACTGCTCGAAGTGGTTGATTTTCGTGTGGATGCACGTCCGTTGCGTTTCGAAATTTGAAAAATGTAGCGGATATCAGCGCTAACAGCATCATGATACCAAATGCATAAAAGCTTGGACTGTAGTTAACATCATCAAGTCCTTTGCAAGCTAGCGAGCTGTCGTGATTGAAACTCACCAGGATTCCTATACCAAATGCAGAGACACCCCAACCTATCGAGCCAAAACATCGTTGCGCACCGTATCGGTGTGTCTCGGTGCCGAGAACCTGAAGTGTGGCAGTGTTAGCCATGGTTTGTGCTGGCGCCGCGAAAATATTGCCGATGAAAATAATAAGGAAAAGGTAAGTGAATGCGCGCCAAGTGTCGATCGGAACTTTATCATTGCTCAAATTCCACCAAGAGTTGACATCATTGTTTCTTGAATCCACATTAGAGTTTTCTGTCTTCGTGGATTTCGGTTCGTTTGTATTGTTAGAAGAAATGTTTGCTTGGATTTCTGGATTATCTGACAAACTCTGCTTTTTTAAAGGTGAACGGGATAATCTTTCTTCGTTGTCATTCCTTGCTAGATTAGACACGCTGGAAACAGGGTTTTCATAATCGTAACTGTTGCGTGGGTACTTGTTCAGTCTCTCGGAAAGAATATTACGCGGAAATGTATACCTGATGTCAGCAGATCGTTTGACTACATTGTTCGTATCTTCCGTGCAACTTGACGGTTTTCTACCAGCCGGGACAAGTAGAAGACTGCAATGGGTGAAGAGCCAGCCACATAGTCCAATAAAAAGAACGATCTTTTTCGCGTTAAACTTGTCCGAAAACAACGCCCAGAATGGACCAAACAATGATTGTACAATTGGTCTAAGACCGACTAAAAGCCCTGTCTGCGTGGGACTCAGCCACAAATGTCTAAAGTAAAGAGCAAGAAACGGGAACAAAGATCCAATCGCTCCATAAAAGAAGTAATAAAATGCTTTGTACGGCACCAAGTTGCGGTCTATGTTTGAGCAGGGCAAATTTGTGTCGTCTGAATCTTTGCTGTTTACAGATTCATAAAGAGGTGGAAGATCTTCAGTTTCAGAAGGATCAAAACAAGGCCGTCCTTCGCTTGGATCCATCAACTTTTTCTTGAACGATGTCAGGCGATCTGGAATATAGTAAGTTAGTAAGGAGGAATCAGTAAGACCGATGTAACTGTCGTTGTGATAAGGGGTTTTTCTATTCTGGAATGGTAGTGTTCATGGTAGTTTTTACCACAAGATGGTGATCAAGGCATATGATCAAGGCATATGTCTAACTGGCCTGTGGCATATGTCCTTCAAGGCATATGTCTAACTGGCCTGGCGAAACCAACTAGTTTGTTATACTTGTGACGTCAAGGGGAGAAAACCATTTTTCCGCAATGATCTTCGAGGATACACTAAATTCTGATAATAGAGAGTTATAGATTGACGTTTACTGCGAACCGCTGACTGCAAACAGCAAAGTTTAAGTCGCATTTTAAATTCAAGTTGTTCGATGTTACGGGAACCTACATGAACTGAAGCGTGATTTGGCAACTTCGCTCCTCAAAACTGTTGATATTACAATCTAATGTGATTTAAACTTTGCCGTTAGCAGTTAGCGGTTCGCCGTGAACGTAAATCTAAAAGTGCCTAATACCTTCGCGGCACCGCGAACCGCTGACAATATTGTCCATGACCCAGCATGAGCAAAATAGCCCGTTGTTGTACAACGCTTAAGTCACGATTGCAAGATTCCAAAGTTTAGTATATCGATTATACTGAGCCAATAAATTTGTATGATGGCAAGCAACTGTTCTTAAATGCTTGATTGTTTTGTGAAATATTACATCACTTGAGCGTTGCATTGGCGTGAAGCGGTTTTCTGTAAATTGAATCCTCAGTCATAGACGTCTACTTTCCATATAAGTTATAGCTTTATAACTCTATACCCTTATTAGTTGTATAAACAAGAAGGTAAAATACAGTAGGATATTCCAACCGAATCATTCGAAAAATGGACCAAATGCAGAGCACTTGTTGTTAACTTACTTTCTAAATAAAGTTCATATTTACTGAGGCAAGCTTGTCACTGTAGCCACTCAAACAGCATTTCTTCTCAATCTTTTCTTCCATAACTGTTTGTCATTCGAACAGAGCATTTAAAACGCAATTTTTAAAGTTGAATGTCTAACGACTGAATGTTTTTCTCCTTCGACTATGGTAGCTAGGAACATCTGCTTGATTAAGTTCGATAAATTGAAGAGCCCTTTGTCTTGGCTGATGTATTTTGAAGAAATTTGCATTTACGTATACGGCTGCCTCGAAATTTGTGCATCTCATTTGGCCGAATAATTTTTTAAATTTTATGCCTTTTAAATCTACATTATTAATATGTCACATGAAAAATGATTGTATTAAAACCGTATAAAAGGCCAAGCAAAAACTTAGACAAAATATTCATTTTGGAGAACATACAGGTCTGCATTTTCAGGCAACTCTTTCATGACTTTTTTCTACATTATAATATCGCCTATATGGAATGTTCTCTTTCTGTTCAGTGTGTGTGGGGGGCTATAGTGAAGGACTGTCGGAAGTAATGTAAGCATCATAAATAATTAAATGTTTCGTATCACAAAACGATTGGCCGAAAATACGTTTTTACATAACAACATTGTAAACTCTGTCCAACACGATATTAATTATTCAACATTCACAATTCAGAATTTCTGAGCACAATTCAAGTTATGCCGGTCATGCATGCGCACGCAAGGACATAGCAAATATATATCTAAGCATGTAGCCGATACTAGAAACACGCCACAAACAAAGACAGTCGGAGCAACCAAAGTTGAACTATAGATTCCTTTCTTAAAAAACCGTTTGCATAGCAACGACGTGCAAGGCTGTCTTCGTGGGCAGTGGTCCTTTAGGACAGTATAAAGTGGAAAAGAATGAGTGGCGGTATTCTGAAATGCCACGCTTACAATTTATTAGCATTTGTTAATGTACGAATATAACATGGGGTACGACGTATCTGCACTGTCACGCATATCCGAACAGTTTGGTCTACCATGCACGCTTGTAGTCAATTTTTTTGTAGTTAAGTTCATAATGTTTGGCCGCCTTTTCCACCCAATATCGAAGAAAAACAAAATCGCTTGTAGCAAAGGTGTGTTGGATATGAACGCCAACACACCGGCGAACAGCATACTCCAGGCATGCCCACTGAGCTGGACATGCCTGTGAGATGAGACTGCTCTTCATTCACACATTATGAAATTTGTCGACCAGCGGCTTATCCGTGCTCTAACGCTACAGATATTCGCGAATCAATGCAACATTTCAACTTTTGGATATAATGGCACATAAAAAACCTCCAGCAAACTATATACCATTATACCAAGAGTATAGTCGTTTAATTTTATGACTTCTAGTGTACCAATATTATGATAATGAACACGGTCATACATAGATCGTAATAATGATGTGTAGAATGGTCATGAAGTTAAGAGTTGTCGACGTTTTACTCAAAATATCCAATATAAGCAAAATATTAAATTAGTGAATAGAGTCATGACTACATTATATCAATCCACAAGACTTGCTGACGTTACATACAATTAAATGTTATATCAGAATTAATGAATGGCACAACTTACCATAAACAACGTAAACTTCTTCCTCGCAAGAGGCCATCTTTTTACCACTGCCTCAATATCTTTCTATGATACATCAGTAAGGCAGGAACAGTAAACAATTAAGAGTATATCTGACAAGCGAGCTATATTACATCTACATCAAAGTCTTTGTTTTCACTGAAGCATGTATTTTCTATCATTTCTTTGAGTGAGCAGGTGATCATTCTTTATCTTTCGAGACTTTGTGCATGCAATTTGCATGTGGTAACCGGAGAAACTATGCGAACTTAGAGTGAACTCGTCGAGTCTATACACAAATTACTTGACTGCCATATGATCCTGCAGTTATGCACTAGTAATGATAAGGCTGTATATCGTTAGCACTGAGTCATACTGTCGGAGTTTTAATCAGAGTCTACAGTAGATGCTAAAGCAGTATAAAGCGTGAAATGCTTCCTGAAAATATTTTTGCTTCAGCAATTCCTGTCTATCTCTGCAGGCGTGACAAATGCCACTTAACTTCTTCCTTTTTACAAGTGGAATAGGTATCACAAATTAAAACCGAGTAAATTTCGCTAAAAGTTCGATAGATGATAATTATATAGTCGTTTGAACTAGCTATTATTAATGAAGAATACAAGAATGCAAACGAAGCTATGGCACATAATTAGAAAGAGCAGGTTCCACTCGTCCAGGAGGGCAGGATGGCGGAATAGAACTGCCTGCATGCATAGTCTATGTAACATATTGCTATTATGTAAATTAAATTATTTTGCACTGGTATAAGGCGCAAAAGTGAAATCGTTTGGGTGCTTGTAAACTGATACATGACAAATTTTTCAAAACCACAGGAATCGCATACGGGAAAACGGCATGCCACCAGCGTCGCGAAAACAGATTGTTTCATATGCGGCAGGAACGCAAATTTAAAAGTAGATAACCCTTCCAATTACTCAGTCTTCTGTGTCTTTTAGTGTTTACACCATTTACACCACTTGTTTACACCAATAAGCTGTGGCAGTAGCAAATTAGACGCAGGGTGGTGATTTCCATCTGGAGACTGCATTACTTAGCGAACGGGCAAACCACTCCGAAGCAGAGTAAACATACGCATCGGATCGCCGGGTCGCGTTTTAGGTTGAATTTTGTGCGTAACTTCTTTGCGGCCCATTTCCAAGGGCGATTTTTCCCCTCTTAGCGCACGTCATTGAATATATAGGTTTTCTGACAAATACATTGGCGAAAACCTTGGTCAAGTCCATGCGCCATATATCGACTCTATCACATCGTTCAAAACAAAAAAAATCGCAGCAAATATCGCCCCTGTAAACGGGTATGTAGCACTTTTTAGTTCTAATTGAGACAAGCCGAACAAAATCCGCTTTTAACGACACCAGTGCGATATGAAGTCAGTGAATGTACGTGCCTTTTTTCTCCTTGCAATAAGATATTACGTAATGTTGTTAGAGACCAATCGATGGGCCGTTAAAATAGCCGATAAACACATGAAAGTACATTGTTAAACGTCCCTCCAGATTGAAAACTAAACGTGCATTGCCTTGATATATATTAGCAGGAAGATACAAAACCATACTTACTTATTAGTTAATTTGAAAACTTTCAAGCTTCCATTCACAGTTTTGTGCAGTTGAGCACTTGAAAACGGCCGAAAGACAGGTGAGAATGCGCTTCGCATGCGCATGCATTGACGGTGTATAAAATTATCTCGACCGCTCCCCCTCATTTTAAAAATGACTTGGTGTCCAACCTTTTGCCCCAGAATATTGCAGACATCTCCACCGAGACGAAATTAACATCTCGACAATGCACAGTTCCGCGCAAAAACCTGGAACGAGTAAGCTCTGGAGAAATATTAAAGCACGTCAAAAATATTGTGCTGTCACGCTGGGGCTCGGTAGCAAAAACTGAAAGAAATGTGCGAAAACAGTAACATATACTTTTGTTTCATTGGATTGCTTCT
>JAOBYK010442012.1:0-14461 GCA_025434845.1 Phenganax subtilis | reverse complement strand
CATCAGATTCAATAACATCCCAACAGTGTCCCACTAAATCCTTCTCGTCGAAATGAATCGCTTGTTCTAAAACGCCAAACACATTCTCTGGGTGTAAATGTCCTTCAAGAAAATAAACACAGTCCTTGCTGAGGGAAGGCAGTATATATTTTTTTGCTAGATAAAAGACTCCGACAACATTTTGTGCGGTTAATTCGCATTTTTCCATGTATAGGAACTTCAGAAATTGCTCAAAACTTGTCTCATCCGTGTCAGGCAAATGAACATTGGAATTCGACTCAGCCATTTCGCCAAAGAACATGACGCGAAAGACAACACTGCTTGTGCCCAAGACATATTTATGCGCAAAGAATTTCTTGTAAGAGCCTTCGCAGGTGAAAGTGATGTCGCTCATGTCTGGATTGTTAAACATATGAGTGTTTCTTTCCAATAAGTTCGTCTTCGTCGATTGCCAATCATAATTGGCCTTAGTTAAAGCCATTGTGAAAAGAGGAATATATTGAAGAAATTTAGAGGTCTACAATGCTAAATCGCGCAACGAATATTGCAAGCAAGTAAAATAATACGGAAGTAAAACCATTCAATTCTATACGTTTCATTCTCACACTTTTGTCACAAGATTCTTTTACAGGAGTTTGTTAATAATAGTAGTTCTTGCCTATACGTTGGGTGGCGTAAGTGACTGCCCTTGTGAGCATGACGTGACGCTACCGTAAGTGGCATGCGCACATTGCGTGAGCACATTTTGACCAATTAACGATGCAATTAACCTTTCTCACGCTAAGCGACCAGGCCTAAAAGTACGCTATTTTGGGGTAGCAAAATCATTGTTTTTGACTGTCATATTTTATCAAAAGAAAAAATATAGATTTCAATCTAGTGAATAATTGTTTGACACTTGCTACATTCAGTTTCGTTAAAAGTTTGGATTAAATTGCGAAATTTTTCCACGCAAATACCCGCCGAAAATTTACATTTTTTCGTATTTTCTCGGCTAATTTCAAAATCTGTAGCTGAAATTTCACTCAGAGTTAGCAACAGTCTCAGGTTTACAAAAAACGAGATATTTGGTTTTTTTCTTCAATAAAACAAAATTTGCCTAATTCAATTATTTGCCACCCAAAAATGGCGGAATGAAGGCTTGATCGCATAGCGTGAGAGGGGCTAATTAAAATTCTTTGTGAGCACTTTTAGTGCTACTTTGAAGCGAAATCTCGTACCATTTTCTGTAGTGGCCCAGCAATGTAATTTGTATAGCTTGTTTTAGGACTAGGCTAAGCAGCTTTTGAACAAGCACGTAAAAGTTTAAATTGTATTAAAATTTACCTGATAAACAACTGCAAGAAGAATTGTAATGCTTAGAGGAAGAACTCTTCCAGAAAGTATCAATTAGTTTTTTGGACACTAGATCATGAGTTACTTTAAACATTAACTTTCTGTTTCTCCTAACCCACGCTGTCAATTTTCCCTGTACGAGGAAATCGGAGTAACCCGCGGAGAAAACCAACGACTTTCGCCAGAACAATTGACGAACTATTTTCATATGAGCAACTCACGTCCGCGCCGAGAATCGAAACTACAAGCTCATTGGCGAAAGGCACTTGTCCTAGCGACTTCGTTAGCACAAACAATTTAATCAACTTTATCAAAGTGCCCGAAAGACTGAAAATACTTTGGATATTTTATAGTTTCCTATCAAAGCTCTGGCCTTGATGTTGAAATATTTCACAGGTGTCACGGTGGGAATGAAAAGTGAAAATTAAGTTGCAAGTGGATATCCGTTCATTCTCACAGCTTCCTCCTCCCAATAAAGAGACCTTGGAACTCGTTCATGTGACAACTAAGACAGTGAAAGACGAGTGAAAACAAAAGGAAAAGCACTCGTTTGAATAAAAATAGGTATGGTATGAAACGCATAACGAACCGAAGAAAAGGTACTTTGCACATTACAAAGTACACGCACCGCTGGTGGGATATAACAAATCATTATCATTGTTCGAGGCTACGACATTGCTGATGTTTGTAGAAATTAGATTGAAAGTATAATCTCAAAAAATTGTCCTCCGGCAGCAGAAGTTCCGTTGTTGGGAGACGGAGAATTACTAAAAGTTACAGTGACACTTTCAACCGTAACTGTGGACATGCCATTTTCAAGACAAATTGAGCTAGGACCTTGTATTTTTGCAGACAGAGTAACCACTTCGTTTTTCTTTAGTAAAACGGGTGACTCTAACATGACATCAAAACCAGGAATATTATCACGTTCAGAGAAATAGGTTCCAGTTACTTTGGCATCCTTGACTTCAAGAGTGACATTATATTGACTACCAGATTTATCTCCAAATAAACGAACACCAAGCAATGATAAACCTTCCAGATCTACACAAAAACACAGGCGATCAGACTGACCAGCGTAACCCCAACTTCCCCTCGTACACGACCCAGGAAATCTAGAACATCTGACCAATCGATTCCTCTTAGATAGCTTCCATTTTAACTGAGGAGAATCAAGCCCACTAAATTTGCGATAAATAGAAATCGACTCTTCTGTTGTTAGCAAACCAGAGTTCAAATCGTGTTGAGCAAATTCTGCCTGACTCATCGAGAGAAATCGTAACTCGTAGATCGCATCGCCAATTAAGGATCTTCGATTCTCGCGAGTTGGTTCTAAATTCTTTTCAGAGCATTGGAAATCGATCCACTTTAAAACAGCCTCAAATAACTTGACTTCATTTATTCTCATTTTGTCTCGCTTCAATAAACTCCCTAAGGTCGCTTGACTGATCTTTTTAAAACCATCAGAGGCCACCACTTCGTTTGCATCAGTTGTAATGAGAAACCAACAGCGTTCCACTAAATCCTTCTCGTCGAAACGAATGGCTTGTTCTAAAACATCAAACACATTCTCAGGGTGTAAATGTTCTTCAAGAAAAGTGACACAATCCTTGCTGAGCGAAGGCAGAATGTATTTCTTTGCTAGATACAAGACTCCAACAACATTTTGTCCGGTTAATTCGCATTTTTCCGTGTAAACGAACTTCAAAAACTGTTTAAAACTAGTCTCATCAGTGTCAACCAAATGAACAGTGGAATTCGTCTGAGCCATTTCGCCGAAGAACATGGCATGAAACACAACGCTGGTTGTACCCAAAACATATTTATGCGCATAGAATTTCTCGTGTGACTCTTCACAAGTGAAAGTGATGTCACTCATGTCTGGATTGTTGAACATATGAGCGTTTCTTTCCAACGAAGTAGTCTTCGTCGATTGCCAGTCATCATTAGACTTATCACTGGACTCAGCCAAGGCCATTTTGAAAAGTTGGGAACGTGGAATATTAAATAAAACTAAAAGCTTTACAATGTACTACAAAGCGAAATTTGCAAAACCAATAATGCGGAAGTAAAAACATCAAATCCAAATTCAAAACGTAATCTGATACGCTCTCCATCGCAGCAATAATATTGCATATGACGCGTGTAGCCGCAGCGTTGTCTAGATGGGTCAATTCCAGGAAATAGTATTTCTAGGATGGTGAACACGCATCATCAGCAATATTTAATTTGAATGCCGATGTTTGGTTAGATTACATTTCGCTATACTCGCACTCAATGTTGAGAAGGGACAATTTCATGAGATACAACAAACATTAGCAATTGTTTTCAAACAATGACATCGCTTTACTAATACATTTAGCAATGCTTCATCCCCAGTAGCGAAACTTACGTTGAACACGGATCCGTTCATCCCTAACCTTGCCGCAGAAACTACAAATGACTCAAATACTACGTTGAACTCGGGCACACGACAAGTTCATCCCTAACCTTGCCATTGAAACTTCAAATGACTCAAATATTATAAATATTTACACTACAATTCGTAACCTTAATATAGACACTTTAAATTACTCAAATATTATAAATATGTACAATCCCTGACCTTGCCATAGAAACTTCAAATGACGCAGATATTATAAATATGTACAGTCCATGGAGCGCACATATGTATTTATAATATCTGAGTCATTTAAATTTTCTATATCAATGTCATTGATTGTATACATATTCACAATATTTGAGTCATATGAAGTTTTTACAACAAGGTTAGGAATTGTACATATATTTATAATATTCAAGACAGGTCAAGACCTTGATATTTCAAATAAATTGAATTCTACCTTCTGATTTAACAGCAAATCCAGATTTCTCCAGTAACTCAGGGTATTCTATGCTGTAATAATCCACATACTTATCCCAACCAATCATTCTGAAAAAATGAAAACGAAGAAAATAACAGAAAGTGTTCATATCGCTGACAGACTGCGAAGGTTGTCGACATTTATCACTCAAAATTTCATAAATACGAACAAGTTCTCCTGGAAAAATTTTTTCAGGAATTCAATTGCTCGTGTGCAAGACGAACAAATGTTCCTTGACAAATTTCTTGACGATTGCACTCGCTCGTTTATACGACGAACAAGTTTTTTTTCTTGACAAGTTTCTTGACGACCTCACTTGCTCAAGTGTGACGCGAACAAGTTTTTCTAGAAAAATTAATTTTTTTCCAAAGAACCACAAGCAATTCTAAGACCATTTCACAAAATTACAGAAACATACCTCGTTAAATTCAGAAGAAATTTTCCCAAATTCTTAGCTCCGTGATAAGTCAGATTGCTCAGTTTAAGATCCTAAAATCGCGACAAAATGACATCACAACAACAACAAAGATGTGAATATGAAGATAGCGAACAAGAATAGAGTTGCAAGAGTCGGTCGAAACCGTTAAGATCCACGAAATATGTCAGCAATTCTTCTTTACTAGGATGGAAAGAGCTTCCTTTCTGTAGCATTGTCGTTTTCTTGGCCAATAGTCTTATTTCGAATGATAGTTGGGTCCTGTTGTTCGACCCTGTCACTTTGGCGCTGTTTATATGATTTCGGGTATTAAGGACACCCCACACCCCTCCTTAGCTTCCCCAAGCAAAGAAAAATCACACTCACATTGTCTTACCTCATGAATTAAATGCAAGACGAACACCACACTTGGGATATATTGATACAACAAAGCATTATTATCCCAACAGCTTTCTGAATGGCCGCAATCCGCCTCAGACGTACATCCAGGCACAGAGAAGCCAGCACTGGTTAGATCTCTTGCTTCAACAGTTTTCAAAAGAAATAACCATGCTTCCTGTTTCAAAAGAAAACTGCTTTTAATTCTATATCTAAAAATATGCCTATATCAAGATCAGAGATTGTACTGGTTTATAATATTTGAGCCAGTAAAAGTGACTACATCAAAGTCAGGGCTTGTACTTTTTTATAATATATCAGTGACTTAAAGCGTCTATATCAAGGTCAGGGATTGTACTGTACGTACATGTTTATAACATTGAGTCATAAGAAAGTGGTGCTGTATACCTTTTTATATTTTTATAGAAACTGCATCTTCATGGATTATAGACTGGTGAAATTTACATAAATGCCTTAACAATTTGAGCGTAAAGTGAGTTGGCCATTTTAAAACTTATTACAACTTACTTCTCCTTCGTTTGAATTCGTCTTACATTTCTTTGCAGGAACACTTGTGAATGTCTGAAATACAACACAAACCTCTATCAACTGGTCGAAGTTACAAAATACACGAGCAAGTGAACTAGTTTATTCAGAAACTTGCCGGAGAAAATTTGTTCGTCGCACAAACGAACTTGTGAACTCACCAAAACGTTGTCAAGGAAAACTTGTTCGTCGTACCCACGAACAAGTAAACTCGCCAAGAAACTTGTCAAGAAAAACTTGTTCGTCGCACACAGGAACAAGTAAACTCGTCAAAAGACTTGTCAAAGATAATTCATTCGTCTGTCCAGGACATATTGTAGTTTTGAATACATACGAGAATTTGACTTACATCTTCCTTAGCTCGATAACCAAGTAGCTTCCAGAGAACCTTACAAAAGTTCTCCCATTCTTCGTTGGGGTCAAACTCGCATCTTAATGCACCATTCGTGTGTTGATAATATTGTAAAAATAATTTTGCAGCAACGTCGTTATTCAATACTTGTTGAAGGCCATTGAGACAACAAGACACTAACAGGCAAGGTGAAAAAAAATACAGTGTTAGCATGATTTCACAATGGAAAGAAAAAAAGGCCTAGTTTGGAACTCAAAAAATGTGGAAGCTTCCACAATGAGTTACAATTTTTTTCTTATTTATATTTATGTAAGGTGAAGGCATAGTCCTTGGAAATATAGTTCGGGACTAGGCAAAAGTCTCGGTTCTATCTTGTTGTTCATGTTTATGTAAACTTGTGCACAATGAAGGCATGTATGTAGTTATTGAAGATATGGTTTGGAAACTTGAGCAAAGTCTTTGTTCGATTTATTTGTTTATGTTTATATATACGCACGGTGAAGACATAGTCATTGACGATATGGTTTGAAGATTTGGCAAAAGTATTTTTTCTATATTTTTGTTCAAGTTTATGCAAACTTGTGCACAGTGACATGGTCATTTGGAGGTGTGATTTGGCAAGTTGGTCAAAGTCTTTGCTCCATCGTTTTGTTCATGTTTATGCAAACTTGAGCACAATAAAGCTATCATCAAGTTGTATATTCACCGAGTTTCCAGACCAAATTTCAATCAACTACGTTAAATGTAGATTACAATCACCTGTGCTGTCTCGTGCCAATGTCGGTAATTTAATTCGACACATTTCACTATTGTTGACTTCCTGTAGAATATTAAGATTGATTAGCAGTACCAAGGTCAGGGATAGTATAATTTGTCAACACTGAATACAAAAGTCGTATATACAATGTCCATTTCACAGTTTTATCTAAGACAGTTTTCACAATCCCTGACCTTGATATAGACACTTTAAATGACTCAAATATTATAAATTTGTACAATCCCTTGACCTTGATGCAGATATCTTAGTCCACTATTGTTATTTTGATTCTCATACCAATATAGCAGCACATTCAATTGTTTCTCTCAAACCAGTCACTACAACGTTTTGTCCAAATATGTCAACAGTATGCTTCATTTTCGCTTCCAAACCACTAAGTTGAACATCACAACCCTAAACAAGGAAAAATGCAAACCATTTTATACAAAATTGGAGATGGATTGTCAGGAGTCTTGACCAAAGCCTTTGGTCTACTTTTTTGTTCATGTTCCTAAAACTTTTGTACGGTGAACACAATGTCTTTTAGTGAGATGAAACTGAATTGAATGGAAGCTTAATGTTGAATCATCCAAAATCAGTTTAATTATTTACCTTGTGTTTTCCAGTGTACAATGTCAAGTTATTTTCAGGAGTAAGAACAAGTATCATTTTGAGATTCTAAAAAATATATTTAACATGATGAATGCCTCAAACAATACAAATATGTATCCCTAACCTTCATGTAGACATTAATGATTGAAATAATATAAATAGTACAATCACTAATCTTCATATCGACACTTTCCATGATTAAATATCATATATATGTACAATCCCTGACCTCAATATAAACACTTTAAATGACTGACATAACATAAATATGTACAATCACTGATACCCTTTAAGTGACTCAAGTACTATAAAGATGTACAATCCCTGACCTTGATATAGACACTTTAATTTGATACACACTTTAAATGACTCAAATACTATATTTACAATCCCTGACCTTGATATAGACACTTTAATTTGATGCACACTTTAAATGACTCAAATACTATATTTACAATCCCTGACCTCGATATAGACACTTTAAATGACTCAAATATTATAAATATGCACAATCTATGACTTAATGACATAAAAGATTTAAAGATTACAATACAGACTATAATTGTACCTCAATAGGAGCAGCATCAATAGCAGGAATATCAAAAGTAGTTCCAAATATCACTTGATCTGCTCTGTCTCCTGCACAACTAAATTTCACCAACCTTGATAAAAAAAGAATCAATTTTCAAGGTTTCCTGTTTAAATTCATAACAACATAGAAATTGCTTAAGAATGCACAATGAGGCACATCAATTGTCACCTTAGTTTAGAAACATGTGGAACAAGAAAACAAATGTAAGTCATTCCACACACATCAGTAGTTAAGAATGCTTTACTAGCTTGTCCTTTGCTGGCAAGTCTGAAAGAATAATTTGAACTTTAAAGAAGAAAGACTTTGGTCAAGTGTACATTCAATGACTAATCACTGTACACAAGTTCACATAAACATGAACAAAAAGATAGAACAAAGACTTTGGTCAAGTCTCCAAACCATATCTCCAATGACTATGCCCTTACCATGTGCAAGTTTGCGTAAACATGAACAAAAAAGATACAAGAAAAACTACCTGGTAATTACTTCTGGCAGTTGGGAAATATCATGACTTTATCTTAATGACAGTAAAGAACATATATGGTCGGAGAAAAAATTTCACCTGACATTTGGTGATTCTTCCCAAACACGCTCCAGACATATCTCAGGTTCCAGAGGTTCAATACAATGCCAATAAGTGTCTTCATGAAAACTGTTTGTGACTGTTGCGGGGGAGCGGAATATATCAGGTGATTGAATGATTGATGGTGAGTCAACTACAAACATAAAAAAAACATTCAACATCTCTATATTCAAGAGTTTATCGTTTCATAAACATAACTGAAAACATAGAACATATACTTTGGTCAAATCTCCAAACCATATCTTCAATGACTATGTCTTCATTATGCACAAGTTTACATAAACATGAAGAAAAAGATAGAACAAGACTGTTCAAATTTCCAAACCATATCTTCCATGTAGCTATGTTTTCATCTTGCACAAATTTATTCATATATACACAAAACAAGACAACAAAAAGTTTGACCAAGTCTTCAAGCCATATCTCCAATGATTAAACACTCTACCTAAACTATGTTGACTTGGTGATTGCAATAATGTCCGAGCAGGATGTAAACGTGAAACTTGAGGTGATGCAAGGTAGGGTGAGTGGGGGAACCTTGATCCTCTCTCAGCTGGGGAAGAGGTACGAGTCTGTGCTAAGAGGGTGGGTGGGGAGGCAGTCAGAGATAATCTTGAGTAGGCAGCTGGTTTTAATATTGGAGTGCGAAACTTTTGACCAGGTTGGAGCAAGGAATCCAAGGATATGTTATTTCCACTAAGTTCTGGGTAATCCTGTGCAAATATAATGCATGATTAAAGTGTCTCTGTCAAGACCACGAATTGCAGACATTTATAACATTTGAGTCATACAAAGTGTCTATATAAAGGTCAGGGATTGTACATATTTATAGTATTTGAGACATTCAAAGTGTCTATATCAAGGTCAGGGACTGTACATATTTATAATATTTGAGTCATTTAAAGGGTCTATATATCAAGGTCAGGGATTATACATATATTTATAATGTTTGAGTCAATTGAAATGTCTATAGGTACCAATGTTTGCAGGGCTGTACATATTGTTTACATTTGATTTAAAACACCCAAACCTCTTTTCTCGCCTCTCGTACAATCCAAATAGAATGTAGTCCAGTGCACATGTCATAAGCCAATAAAAGAGGAGGAGCTTCACAGCTGAAAATTATATGCAGCGAAGATTCCGACATTAAAGATGTCTTCCCTAAATAATATAGCATACGTACCTACATGAGTAGTAAGTTTTTGCCAAGTTACTGCACGTTCAATTTATGCAAAAGAAGTTAACTTTAAATCATGAGGCTATCACATGGCAGGAATTGAACTACCTTTAAAAAACATTCTATCAGCTTACATTTTATGAAATATCTAATTCAATAATATTAGCATCATTGTATTACAGACATGCATGCATTTAAATGATTTTTAGTTGTAATTCCAAGTCATTTTGCTTTCATAAAATAATTTGAAGAGTTACTGTAACTTGGAAAGATTATAAATCAAAGAACATTTCCAAAAGAAATGATTGAAGATCAATTCCTTTTGAAACAAGCAAACCTCACTAAATTTTTCTCAAACTTTGTTGGATTGTTGGCAAGTTCATAGTTCCAAGTATTATGAAACAATCAGTACTGTTCATGCTGCAAATTCTTCCTTCTGTGGTCAGTTGCTCAAAGCTAGATTATTATTACACCAATTAGGTTAAAATTCAATTTTAATTTCTGTACATAGTACACTATGTCCATTTGTTTTGAAGCTTTGCAAATTAAGACTTCTATTGATCCAGTCAAGATTTGCAGAAAACTACATCCAGGTTTATAAACAAAAAGCAGTTTAATAGTTTGCTTCAAAATTCACATCAGCCCAGGATCAAGGTATTGAGTGTTTGAATAGCTAACCCCTGTATAATACAAGTGCAGCACCAGTGCTTAAATTAAGTTTTATATTTTTACCTCCACAACGAATCACCACAGGTCTGGGCTCATCTAAAGCACTCAGCAAACTGAATAAAGCTGGAATTCTCTTGCTATGAATGATATGAAAAAATATATAATAAAATATAATATTAAAATCTTCACACTTGATTGAAAAATGATAATCTTCGATAAACTCAGCCACACAATACTGATGATTTATGTTTTATATAATCACTAGGCACAATGCTTTGCAGTTGCAGGCAATGCTGTAGTTATGATGCTTCTCTCAAACTTTGGTCTTGATTTAATGAGCATAGTATATTTATTAAAAGAAAAACCTTGAAGGAGAACACTAAAAATATCTAGTTATCATTTCTTATCACTATAGCCATAGAATTAACCAATTTCACTCATGAAGTGCTTCACCTGTCTGCTTGGCTTGCTTCAGTTTGCAAAACATTTCGTTGCAAAATCAAACCACTACGAATCGATAACAAATTCGCAACCTTGAATAAATTATAAAGTAAAATATCATCGAATATAACATACAAACTCTAATATAATATTTGGCAGAATAACAGACTTTAATAAGTAAACAAAAATAACAATGTCTAACTTTAAAAGGCAATGCACTTGATTCAACATTGCCATCTTCTGAAAAAACTTTTATCAACTCTTCTTCGATGATGCACAAACTTCGTTTTGGGGCTACATTAAAATAATTCACAATTCAGACCAACTTTCCTCAGATAATTTACGTTTTAACCTACTAGATAAACTCCCTTGTCAACAATCATTGAGCAACATCTAGCATCTATTGAAATCGTTTTCATCTATATTGGTTGCAGTGCCAACAATGGATTATAGAATATCACTTATGCCAATGTTATTTACACCCAGTTCAACATCGAACTACATTGTATGCAAACGACAGACCCTTGAATCTTAATTGGCTTAAGGGCTCTTTCTAATGCAATAAATGACAAAGCATTAACACCTGCTGAAACATCCTCCTTGTCTAAACCAGATGAACAAATACTGAAAACATGCATTTCACATGAAATTTTAGTACCTTCATAGCTTGGGGAAGTATTCGCATTTTGCTTTCCAAAAGTGCACCATGCAATATTTTTGATGGGAGTATCAACTGTGAAAGACTTGTACAAAATTTTTGAACTTCCAGAGCCACGACTCCATATTGCTGTACAACCACTAACATACACCTGGAGAAAATATCCATGATCTAAGTATTGCTTTCAAAAATGGCTTCACAGCAGTGAAATTTGGATGGTTTGAGAAAAATGAACTACGGTCAAATCTCGATGAAGCAGAAGCCCTGGGAAGTCAGCATGGGCTGTTTAATAGACATGGTTACTCAGCAACTTAGTAGGCAAAAGTGTACTCTGAACGTGTAGTCCAGTGCGATCATAGGAGTGCAATAATTCAGTGAAGCTAATGAACTGTACAGCTGTGTAATAAAGGTGTCAAAGGACATGCTCTAAAGAATATTGAGCAAATGAAGCATAGTTTAGTGTTATAGCTTTAGCTGCAGTTCTCTTAGGTTTCACCAAAAAAAGTATGGAAGCTGGCTGTAAAACAGAATTCAAAATGAAGATGAAATTTGATGAGGTCCACTGTTTCAGCATGCAGCCACAAGAACTTAATTGAATTGACCATTTAATACAATGACATTTAATAAAAATTGCACTACACAAACATTGGGACTTCGTTATGCACCCAGCTGTTGAAAGGTCGTTAAATGGAGGTTCAACTGTATTCCAGTTTGAATGAAGTGAATGTAAAACTTTAATCTAAAGATTGGTATTCAAAATTGACTTTATGTATAGAGCTTGATTTTTTTGGCATCCGTGCAAAGTCGAAAGTAGGCTGACAGGTACCACACTTGGTAAAAATGTCTGCTCCACTCGCATGTGGCCACAATAACCGCTTTGAAAAGCACTGCCAAACTACTAGTTGACAACATGACTGCAGACCTCTCAGATGATTTAAAAAACATTACAATTTAACTCCAGCAAGTCATACCTCATCTTCAATCTCACTGTCTTCACACTTTGACAAATGCCAATATGCAGGCTAAAACAATAGACAAAATATATATTATAGCGGCTTTATAAACCTATACTCACGGTACAAGAGACAACTATATTATCATGAAACTCAATCTATACTTTTCTTAAGCATGAAGTGAGTATAATAATTTTCTACTCAACCTTGGAATGGGGTCTCAAGTCAGCTTCATTTTGCTCTCTCTTTGAACAAGGTTGAAGTTTTGGTAATTCTACACCATTTGGAACAAAACGAGTCAATGTTTCGACCTCAATCATTAGAAAGAATTTTTTATTCTGTCACTAACTGGCTTTTGCAACAAAAATGCTTTTAAAAGCCAAGAATTTGAAAAATTGAGCAAATTTTGGGCAACTTTTTTTTTGTTTTTAAAATTTGGCTTTTCCCGCCGAGTTGAGCCTGTGCACAAACAGACCATCCTCAATAAAATCGCTCCACTTCATATAAGTACGCACAAATGCAACATTGTCTTGCAGAATGCAGACAAAAATATGGTACACACACTTTAGTCAAGCCTTCAAACCATATCTTCAATGAGTATGTCTTCACTACGCACTATTTTGCATGAAAATTGAAAAAAAGACAGAACAAAGTCTTTGGTCAAGTCTTGAAGGCGTGCCCACTAATCACTGCATTGAAATGAAAAGCCAACTATAAGTGAAGTCTTGATATATTGAAGTCTTGATATATTGCATAATAAAAAGGCAATATAACTTCTATTAGGCATTTAAAATATATTTAGTAAAACGTAACATTATTTGTGATCTACGAACATTTAAAAACCCCACCCCAATTATGAGTTTAAAATTAAAACTAAAATCCGACCCAACTTCGCTTTCTCGCATACAACTCTAAACTCGTGCATAAAACCTACGTTTATGTCAACGAAAGACTAAAAAATTTTCATTGCAACAGTAAGATTCCGCAAGTTGTTTTCCAAGCGGAGTTGGATCCGAGAACGCCAATAATTCTTTAGGTACAATTCCTCCAAACAGAAAGTCGTTCCTAGCGGAGATAAAACAAGTTTAAAAACTGTGCACAAGTTTAGACGTGAGCAAAATGATACAACAACGACTTTGGTCAGGGGTCAGTTGTTCAATAGATGGGTAACGCTGTCGACTGAATAGTGATTTTTGTAGCTTTCGTAAAATTTTCCATTGACTGTTGTAATATAAAATTATGACTGATATCGATAGATTGAAGTCTCTAGTATTTATATCGTGGGCCAAAATGGAAGTTTCGGTCTTTTTTTGCCCAATTCTATGAATGTTGAAAATTTCACTATCCAAGGGATAACGCTATCATTCCAAACCATACTTACATTTACTATGTCTTCATGTGCGCGAGTTTACATAAACATGGACAAAAGATAAAACAAAGACCTTGGACGGGACTTTGGTCAAGTCTCCAAACCATACCTCCAATGACTATGTCTTCACCTTGCACAAATTTACATAAACATGAACGACCTTCACCAATTCTCCATACCATATCCTTAAAGCCTGGTTCACACTGGTCGTAATTCATCAGTAATCTGTTGTATTTTCTTCCGACATACAAAAGGTTTTGCACACGAATAATGATCACAGACAATGGAAATTGACCAGTGTGAACCAGGCTTTATGCCTAAATTTTCCCATACCTTACACAATCCAAGATTCTTGTCGCAATTTTCTTCCGTCTGTACTGCTGCAGAACCCAGACCCTGCTAATTCCACATGCTGCGCGGACTGGATCGGTACTAATAAAAGTATTTACGAAATTTAAAGCAGCAGGTTGCGATCAACTTGCAGTTGTCATAGGAAAATAATATTAATTCTTTTCATTCTACGAGTGGTAGTCTTGTATGTGATGAAAAACCCTTAAACAAGTGAGTATAAGTTTCGCGTTCCTGTCGAGAGTATTTACCTACAACACCAAGCTCCCTGCTCCAGTGAATTTTCTCCAAATACTTCTCCTTTTGTAGAGTACGGCAACAAACGAAACGCCTGTAATTTAAAAAAACCCAGCTTTATTCAACAATCAGATCAAGTCGAAAAATTGTAATA
>JAOBYK010442011.1:2286-35421 GCA_025434845.1 Phenganax subtilis | reverse complement strand
TCACGTGGTATCAAAAATAACAAGGGCGAGACAGAATCCCGGAAACGCATTTTACCACTTTACCGGTTTTCATAATAACAATTTTGAGATGAGCAGTTGGTTAACTTTGAGAGTTTAATTTCTATTTCTGCTCAATTAATTCATTTTTACTTTTCTTTCATTAGGCAAATGATCAAATTAAAAGATTAGGTTGGTATTCTGTTCAGCTTTCTATAAAAATATTTATTATTTATCAGTTTGGTCAACAATTTTTGTCCGAAACTTTAATTCATGTCAATATTCCTGTTTTCTCCAGGGGAAAGAACTGCAGGAGTAATAATAGCGCTCACTGATGGCGAATTTAAAAATCGAAAATCTCAAACGTTTGAGCAGGTCAGACTCAGAAGAAATTTTGAGCCGTCAGAGTACTTGGAGAAAAACCAATGGTGTTTAGTTTGGTAAAATTGAGCTTGAAGATTATTCGTTAAGTTCAATGTCACTACAAGTGGAAATTGGAGAACATGGCGGAAAAAATCTGTGGTGTTTGATAAAATCAAAGTGAAAACAATTTAGTTAGGTATAAATTTAAAATCAGCAGATCGTTGAACAGTATTTTTGTTCACACATTTTAGGCAAGAATCTCTCGAGTTTACGGAGCATCAGTGTACGCTGTTGGAGTTGATCAATATGATATCGACGAGGTTTTATTCATTCTTCTATTGTTGTATTTTTCGTGAATATAACATGCTTTATTTTCCTATTCGTTTTTATCATCTTTCGTTTTGTCTTTTTCGTAGTTAAAAAGTATCGCAGATAAGCCTTCAGCAGACCATGTTTTTGTTGCCCAAAATTACGATGCTTTAAAAAATATCATTGATTCGGTAAGAAAATTTATAGGTTATTAAGATTTTAGTCAACTAAAGACAGTAGTTTTTAGTTTATTCAGTGTGAATTCTCTGCAGTTCCTCTTGTCATATTTTTTGTCAAACTTTTTCTTAGATCATTAAGAAATCGTGCATTGAAGTTCTTTCGGCTGAACCAACAAAAGCATGTGCTGGAGGTAAAAAATTGCACCAAACTTTATCTAGAAATATAGCTAGATTCTTTGCGCTGTTTTGACACGTTATAACATACGTTTATATTCATCACTTTGTCGCTTTCCAGAACGTTTTGCTGTCACTTTGCATGGAAATGGTTTTAAAAAGACAGACGACATTTCTCAAGTCCGTTGTAATTTCAAACTTGGCAACAAGGATCAGAGTACGTTGGCGAAAAAATTATCTTGTCTCTTTAGCTGATAAATGACAATTCTTCATCATTCTATTTTACAGTCTCCACTCCTACTTTTGTAAACGCGACGACATTAAAATGTTTTTGTCCAGCCATTCCTAAACCTGGAAGGTTAGTTCTGCTATAAGTTAGGATTATATATAAATGTCGCCGGGTTAATCTCTCCTTTCTGTGATTTTAGATTATTTAAATTCATTTCTTTTAGTAAAGTAAGCATTCAAGTTTCCGTGAACAGTATAAAATACGTGTCGAGTGATGTAACGATTCAAGCAATTGACTGTCGCCCAGTAAGTCTTTAAATTCCTTTAAAGGCAAACCTCAACTTTCGTTTAAACTTAACGACTGTAAATTAGATTCAAGTATAAACAGTTCTTCTTAAAACAGGTTGTTTTTTGTTGTAGCGCATCAGAATGGAAAACCAGACCACTTTATGCGTTGGCGGTAAAATGATTAGTTGATAGTTTTAGTTCGTTGTTTTCTAGTTATTGACCAACGCTCTCTTTCTTAATTTTAGATTCTTCTATAGTAACCATCACAGGAAAAAACCTTGTACGAGATGAATCACGCGCAAATGTCGCTTGTCGTGTCTTGTATAATGAAACAAATACAGGTAACGTGTAGTACACTTGAAAAAAATACATTAAACTAACTCAGAGTTTATGGTCTTTTTTATTTTCTCATTGTAGTTCCGGCTAAGGTGATTTCTCTTTCATCTTCAACATTAAAATGTCAGATCCCCGCAATGAGCAAGATTGGACAGTACGTAATGTCGTTTCTAACTCTCTCATTTGATCGAAAACTTCATTGGATTTACTTTTCTTCAGAACTGTTGTGTTTCAAGTTACAAAAACAAACCATAAGACCGTGTACAGAAGCTTGGAATTAACGGTGAAATCTTGTGTACCCGTATGTAACTTTATACTGGATATATTTCTATCATCCCCAAACTGTTCTTCCTAGAGATGCAATAAGAGTAATTTCTTATTGGTCCGGTGTTACTACAGAAGGAAAACAAAGTACTGGAAAAAACCTGGGATATTTTTGTGGTTAATTCAGGATAATATCTTATTTTCGATGCTTATAGGTGCAAAAGAAAGTTAACGTTGGTCTCATTGTCGGAATTTTGTTCGCGCTCTTTCTTTTGGCCTTTCTTGCATTGTGGTGGTTCTGGCTGCTTCTGTTTCCTAAGGTGAACTGATGAATCATTCTAGCTTATGCTACATTACAACATATGACTAAAGCAAAGCGCTGTTTATTTTGTAGCCTAAGAAGGAAACATTGTCACCAAGTTCTGGCACGGTACGTTGTAAAAGATTTGTAAATTAATCGTTCAATAAACGCTATTTACTTTGGAAATAACGAAAGCAAAGATAAACAGTTAAGCACTCAACATTACTCCAAGAAAGAAACCAAATTGGTTTTTACTCGGCAGGGACTTCCGAAAAAGAAATGGCCTTCAGTGGACACATCATACTATGGAGGGGGAGGAATTGGAGGAATTACACCAGTGAAGGTTTGTTAAACACGACTTCTAAGCGACTAGTTTGCTTTGACTAACCTTACTTTTAAAATATCCAGTTTTGAATAATTTGTTGTAAGCATCGATGTATTGCTTGTTTGTAGGTGAAATGGGGAGACAAGGGAGCTACTGATGCTGGAGCCTTACTTTCAGCAGCTGAGGTGAGCATTGAAGTACATGAATATCATTCATTATCCATATGAGACAACGAATGAGGAATATTGGGCTGAGTAACGTTTCCTTTTTTTTGTATCGTTAGTTAAAGAAAAAAAAAGAAACTCTAGATTCAAGCGAGAATGAAGCTAAACCATCGTGTCTGGATATTGCGAAGGTTTGTCCGTCATAGTCTATACTGCGCCATCATTGAAAAAAAAACAATCGTTGAAACATAAAAAATAATTCACAATGACACTCCTCAAACTAAATTTCATTTTATAGAAAAAATTGTTGGCTTTTCTTGCCCTCTTTCCCGCGGCTTATGCTTGGATGGCTTCTAAGAGACCTCGGCGCTCTGCAAGCGGAGGAACTGGGGAGGAGTATACCCAAGCTAGCCAAATTTAAGCCTGCGTGCGAGGTAAGTTTTTGTTTTTGCTGAGCAATAACCAGATGTAACCAGAGAAATTTCTGAGCCATATATTACTATTCTAATATATTTGGACAATTGCTTTTAAAAACGTCGCGAAGTGTTGGACATCTGTGCAAAAGCTCATTCAACCCTTTCTCCGTAAGCTCAAAACTGTAGCTTACATCGAGTATTCGTAAGAAACTCCATGGTTTGCGGGCAATTTTTCGTAGCACTGCATCAGTCAGTGCATGTCCGTAGCCGCAACAGCTGACCCGTAGGCATTGTAGGAACTTTAATGAGGGCAACATGTGCAATAGGGTGTCTTCCGTGATATTACGGCACCACGATAAGTCTAGATTCTCCAGTAAAACCTGACTCCAATTTATACCTTTAAGATTGTCATCTTCCATTAAACTCCCCTTCAAATCCAATGAGCGCAACTGAGGACACGCAGCAAAAATTGATTGCAGAAATTCTCCTCGAACATTTTGGCAGCGTTGAACACAAAGCGACACCAAATTTCGAGAGCAATTAAGTATCTGCATTAAGCAATCATCTGTGAGCTCTCTACAGAAGCAAAATTCCAAAACTTTCATTGAGTTTCGTTCTCGTAAAAAGAACTTTAAAAAAGTACTTTCGCTGTCGTAAAATAATTTCAAGAAATCGTCCGTGACACTAAGCCATTCCAGTGAATTATTTTCTAGACTTGTCATAATATTTTTGTACACGCTAACCAGTCCTGTACTGTGTGCAATGTTCAGTGTTTTTAAATTTCTGGGAAAATACTCGATTTCATGAATTTTGCGGTAACTTTCATAGATGGTAGAATATTTCAGTATAAGAGTCGTTAATGCAGGACAATTTTTACTCAATAGTTGAAGCGTTTTTGTGGTAACATTGAAGTTTGTTAAATCAAGCTTTTTTAACCTAAAAGAAAGTACATTTCGTATCAATTTTCGAAGAGTTAGATCTGGTATATTCTTGCTGTATCGGGCTAGGTTTACAACTTGCCAAAGTCGCCAGTCGTGTGCGACTCGGTTCCAGTCGTGATTCACTCGTGACACCAGAAATAATTTGTCGATCGGAATATATGAAAATATCTTCAATAGTACTGACTCTGGAAGAATATCCATTGTATATTGGGCGCCGGTTTTTAATCTTGTTTTATTGGGTCTGGAGCTATCGATGCGTATTTTTGTTTATTACGATCCGTAATTGATACATTGCGCTTCATGCACGCGCTTTTCCGGTGGACAAAAGAAATTGTCCTATATTGGTGTGGCAATAGGCTCATTCTTACTGGTAAAATCGTTTAGCATTAGACAGAGCAAAGAGAGGTGGCTCCATAAGTAGATTTTCGAATCTGGTACAAGCTATTGGTAAACTGAAACGCACTCGTAATTCAATGAACCTATTTCTATCTTTTAGTCCAGCTTTGGCAGAAGAAAAATCAGCAAACAGTTGACTGATTTTGTAGCTTTTCTTTGGTTAAAGATGAGCGTTAGTTAAAACCTCGTAAAAGAGTTCAAAAATCGCGTTACGAAGTGCCACGTATTTTATGTTGCCATACTGTAAATATTATAGATGAAATAACCATTGATAAATTTGCTTGTAATTTTTACCTGTGAATTTTAATCATTACTCATTTGATCTTATTTTATAATATCTGAAATACTTTTATTTAATAATCTTAAAACGGAGAACTTTTGTACGGCAGAAAAGTATTAGCTATTCATAGTTTGTCATAAATGTTATAAAAGTTTGTAGCTAAATCTTTCACAGTTTTTCAAGATAAAACCTAAGTAATTTAATACATATTGTTTCTTTTCCATTGTGGTCCATGTTGAGTTGTGTCATTTCTGTGTTGGCATTCATGCATGTATGAGTCAAATTTTTGACACATTTTTGAGTCAATCGCCTCACTGAACTTAAGTTTGCTTTGAATATAACACCTGTAACTTGCTTCATTACTACAGCAACACTGGAGAATTTAGCCACGAAATCTTTACAGAATATCATCAATTTAAAAAAGGTAAAAAGAGATTGCAATCAGATTCTGGTATAATTCCTACGGCACTATATCCATAAATGTGTAACTGTTGTCTTCATATTTTCATGTATTTATTTTTACGCAAAATTCACATTTAGTCAAACAAGCAACTAAACAAGAACTCGTGGTTTACAAACTTCTATAAATGTAAAAAGGCTGAGTTTCTG
This sequence comes from Phenganax subtilis, assembly GCA_025434845.1. Classification (NCBI taxonomy): domain Eukaryota; kingdom Metazoa; phylum Cnidaria; class Anthozoa; order Malacalcyonacea; family Clavulariidae; genus Phenganax; species Phenganax subtilis. Next base: position 29,851 of record JAOBYK010442011.1, on the reverse strand, counting down.
TTGATATTAATGATATTAATGCGCTTCTATTGCTTATTAAAGATGTCTGTTTTGCCTTCTTCTTTCCACAGATTGACATACGATTAGACAGTCAAGTCTGAAGTTTATTTCCAATGGGGGTCGGAGACGCAATTTGCCAGCTTCTCTGGGCGATAATTTGGCTAATTATTTTACTACTCATTGCTCTTCCAGTTGGCTTTATATGTGCCATTTTGTACGTGATAGTTTCTCCGTTCACTGCTTGTTGTAACTGCGTCAATTCTCTGGCAGATTTTCTGGAAAGAGGAGTCAAATTTCCAAAACGTGTCGCGGAAAATATGGTTGCCGGACAGAGGGGATGCTAAAATATTCTTTGAATGTATAAAATATATGAGATTACAACTGTAATTAGTAGCTGTTTAATTATAATTCTTCAATTAGATTGTACATTAGAATAAAAGCGCGAGTGAGATGGTCCAATGAAAATCGCAGAAATCATAATACTTCATGTAACTTTATCTACAACTCAGAAACAAATATGGCGGACGATTTGGAGTGATTATCAAGCTATAGGAGTTGTTTTTGCCGTCAAACGTCACTTTAAATGTTGTCTATGCGGTATTTACGACGTTTATTTATTATAAAAAGACATTCTCTGATATTTAATGCAAGAAAAATATGTTCTAAGTCAGGTATTTTGATTAAAACTGTGTTTTATAATGCAATGATTTTTGCACAATTTTTTGTGATGATTATGTTTGTTTGTAGGTCAGTATGAATATGATTTGGTAGTGATTGGCGGTGGGTCTGGTGGTTTATCTTGTGCTAAAGAAGGTATCTATTATAAACCACAATATAGTACAAAAATATCGACATTTATATTAATATATTAATATATTAAAAATCAGAATACTTTCGTGTAATTTCGCAGGTGCTTCTTTTGGCAAACGCGTTGCGGTTCTTGATTATGTTACACCTTCTTCTCAAGGTTTGCTTTATTTGAAAAATCATCAGAGCTCTTCTTGAAAGATTGTCTTTGAATGATCTTCTTGTTACAAGGAGCTACATGGGGTCTTGGAGGGACATGTGTTAACGTTGGGTGTATCCCAAAGAAATTAATGCACCATGCTGCTAAACTTGGAGAAGAGATAAAGGTTAAGAAGTCTTCAACTTTTCTCTTGAAAGATTTACAAATTAATCTTTCAAATAGCTTTTTTGTAGCTTTGAATTTTTGGTTTGTATTGCCTCATGATTGATGGGATAACTTGTGGTTTAGATCTCTGAAAAGTATGGTTGGATAATTGATGGGACAGTTTCTCATTCATGGTACAAATATTTGAGAAAGTTTACTACAGATTGTTGTTTTTTACTCAAATTCATTCAACCTTGGCTTTTTGTAGGGAGACTTTGGTTGAAAATGTCCAAAATCACGTGAGGTCTTTGAACTGGGGCCATCGAGTTCAGTTGCATGAAAAGTAAGGGCTGCAGTAGCATTTAATTTAGTTAGCATTTTCTCCAGTTTTACAATTTTATGATACAAGCAGAGAAGAGAATTAGTTTATATAGCTAAGAAACAATCTATCAAATGTGTTTCTATGTTTCTGTATTTGACTTATAGAACTGTGAAGTATATAAATGCCAAAGGTTCCTTCCAAGACAGTCACACAATCAAAGCAACTTCAAAAGATGGTAGTGAAGTGAGTCAAAATGAAACATATTATTCAAATATTCAAGTTGATATTCAAATGTTTTTTAAATAAAACAATAATCAAATTATTGTTTATTAAATATGTTTCTTATGTTTTGAAAGTTGTATAGCTTTATCAAAATATATTTCTATTGCTTTTCTAGACGATGATCACTGCTGAAAATATTGTCATTGCTGTTGGTGGAAGACCAAAATATCCAGAAAATGTAATGAACTCCATACTTCTCTGTGGATAAAAGATTACTTAGAAGTGGAAATCAATTTTTGTGATTCGGTATACCACTGGTATAAATATTCATCTATTTTTAAAGGTGCCTGGTGCTATTGAATATGGCATTTCCAGTGATGATATTTTCTCGCTTTCTAAACCTCCCGGAAAAACGTAAGATAAAAAGTTTGCCATTCAAGTATTTTTCTTTGAATTTTTAAGTCCTACATTTAAAAGCAACATTTTCTGGTTGTTTCAGGTTAGTGATTGGCGCTTCTTGTATCCTCAAAATGATGAAAAATGTTTCTACATGAGAAAAAATTAAAACTTCATTTTTCCGACTAAGGTTGAACAGTGAACTCCTTTACAAAAGAATATATCTATTATCCGTGGACTGCAAGAATTATGAAATAGATTTTAGAAAGATATTTGCCTTAATCAAGCTGCCTAGATGTGGCACTTGAATGTGCAGGATTTTTGACTGGCCTCGGCTTTCATACCACTGTCATGGTTCGTTCTGTTTATCTTCGAGGCTTTGACCAGGTTAGTGTCTCTAAACATTTCAACATTTTGTTTTATAGTTTTGAATGAAAGATCATGAAATCTCTTATTTTTAGCAAATGGGCAGTTTAGTGGCAGCTGACATGCAAAATAATGGAACAAACTTCATTGAGCGATCAATTCCAGTTGCTGTAGAGAAACAAAAAGATGGAAAACTGAGAGTCAAATGGGAGAATCTTGAGACAGGAAACAAACATGAAGATATTTTTGAAACAGTGCTGTTTGCAATAGGTAACTAAGATGAAAGATGTTTATGAAATTTTAGGGCCTGCCTCCAGTCCTGAGAGAAATGTCTCCTATCTGCTCCTACATCTTGCGAATAATTTTCATGAGTTGAAACTAGCCTGCTGTTTTTCAGGTAGAAATCCTGAGACTTCATATCTACAACTTGACGAAGCTGGCGTGAAAGTTGATCCAAAAACAAATAAAGTTATTGTGGATGAACATGAAAGAACGTCCAGACCACATATTTATGGGATAGGAGATGTTATCCATGTATGCCACGTTACATTGATGTGTTCTTTACTATTCCATCCTTATTTTAAGGATAAAGCTTTTTGAAATATTTTAACATTAACAGAATCGTCCAGAGTTGACTCCAGTTGCAATAATGGCTGGTAAGCTGCTAGCCAGGAGGATGTTTGGAAAATCGAATCAAAGTATGGATTACTTAAAGGTATTTTGTCTTGAGATATCGTTCAATGTTTTACTGTGAACATACGAACGCAGTTGAGTTAAAACATGGATTATATTCCTGATGTTTTTAAAGCAGGCTTCATCTTTTCAGGTTCCAACTACAGTATTCACTCCACTAGAATACAGTGTTGTTGGGTTATCAGAAGAAGAGGCTTTGGCAAAATATGATGAAGATAATATAGAGGTCAGTTTTGGAAGAAAGGGGAGCCTTGTAGACTCTCAAACTCGTAAATGTGATTGAAATATGTGCTTTTAGGTGTATCATGCATTTTATAAACCACTGGAATTTACTGTCGCTGATAAAGATGCTAATGAATGCTATATAAAGGTACTGTGTGACACTTTTGATATATATTGGTAGCCAATGAAGAGAATGATTTTCAGTTGATAAAAGATTTTTCTTATCAATGGTCAATGAATTAAAATCTGTTAAAAGCAGGTTTTAATGATGTCACATATGTGAATGACTCTTGTTACAGGCGGTCTGTCACCGTGGTAATGGCTCTGTTTTGGGTCTGCATTTTATTGGCCCTCATGCTGGTGAGGTTATGCAAGGATTTGCAGTTGCTATGAGGTAATGTTTTAGATATCTACTGACATGAGCAATTGAGCATTGGAGATATGAATTGGATATGTCGCTGTTTCTTCTATCGTTTATATATTTGCTGAATATTTTCAGATGTGGTTTGAACTATGAGCAACTTGTCAATACTGTTGGCATTCACCCAACATGTGCTGAAGAAATTGTAAAGCTGCATATTACCAAAAGGTCTGGGGATGACCCTACTGTAACTGGTTGCTGAGGTTAGCTTTCTCTGAATATATGACATCATTGCAGTCACATAAGATGGCTCTTCACAGTATGTCAGATTTTCAGAGAACATTATTAACTTAGTAAAAAAGACAAGCATGTTTCATCAAGCCTTTATGAAAGATTATTCTGAAACTTTCAGAGGAATAATCTGGAACTCATTTGCTTGAAAATTACAAACACTTAAACAACAAATGCAACAGTATAAAAACATCACACTATATATCTACAAAACACAACTTAAATAGTATTCTATTCAATATGATCAATCTTACATGAAGTGCAATGAGTACAATGCGATTTACTAACTATCAAGTACAATTTGCACCTACAATTTAAATACTCAAGAAATTTTGCCAGACAATTTCTCGTCATCAACGGGCTGAAATTATACTTTTTAATGCTATTTTTGCATTCTAATCATTGTAGTATAATTATGTGACTTCACAATATCATTTTGGAAAACTGTTTGTTTGAATGCAAAGCAGACTATTAGTACTACTTGTATTTGCTCAAAAGGCATTCGTCTTCTCAAATAAACAGTAGTTCACCTAACACAAATTTCTACAAAATGTGTGTCACGTGTGCAGTGACAAAGGCGCACTGGCATTGTATGTTATGGTGGTAACAACATTTTGTGGTGGTGGTGGTGCCAAGGTGATGGCATCGTAAAGGTCAACCTCTTCGCAAACCTGAAACAAAAAAGTACCACCATTACCAAACAAGCAGTATAGTAGGACTTAAGTTTTTGTCAAAATTATCATTGCAACGTAATCCAAGACTCATTTACTAATCTATTGTTAATTTAAGTTAGTAAACAAAACGCCATCATTGAACTCTGATACTTTCGAGAAAGACTGGCTTAAAATAGCTATAAATTAAACGCTAAACTTAAATCTTTGACAAACCTGAAAGGTCCACAATGAGACGGACGAGTAGAGAAACAACAACCCCGCAACGAAACTCACGACAAAAAATGCAAAGAAGTTGATCAATATCAAGCCATCCAGTTGTCTGCAAAAATATAACAACAATGTGAGATTGCTTGATGTAAACTAGCTGTGAAGTTACCAGTTTCGATTTCAAGTGAAACTGTTCTAATTCCTTTAATTATCGTATTCCAAGAATCTCGCAAAGTTCTGTTCGTAGATGCGTCAGTAAGTTTTGTGTCAAATAAACTCGAGTTAAGATATCGAAAATGCAAGCGATTTCTGCAGTTATCTTTCCAAAAGAACTTTAATATTGTATCTTTCAGTCTACCTGCTGTAAATTGCTTCTTGATAAATACTTATTTTTGACTTGACTTTTTCAACTTCGCAAATGTTTTCGTCTTCTTGTGTTGACGTCGCCATGTTACATTACAACATAGTAAATACTTTCATCATTCCTTTCTATCCCGTTATTTCATTGGCTCGCTGAACAGCCTATCCAACGTTGCATATTGGGGCCTGAGAACAACGCATATGTATTTCCTTGTTTCTACTCTGATTTAGTCCAGTTAAATAATTAGGCCAGTTAAACCACCGAGTTACACAGTCCAGTTAAAATTACAGATCAACCGCCAGAAGTCATAAATTTTCTACATTACCCATGAAGCTTCGTGAACGCGTTCTCTTTCAGCTGGGACAATATGGAGACCAGGTATAAATTAACGAAGTCTTCATGAAAATCCTGCCCATCTCAAGCTTTCTCAAAGCCTGATCTTTTGAAAAATGTTTTCATTATCTAGTTAAAGCATCTTTTTATCAGAATTGCGTTATATTTTAGTTGAAAGTGCATGGTTTTGAATTGAAATTTATATGACATTTTCACCATATTTTACAAACTCAAGAATTGTAGTTCGTTGTGCTTTGTATATATTGCAATATGGACACTGGCTGTGGGCTTATTAGGTTGCTATATTTTGTGCATCTATCCTACATTATGCGTTTATGTTGCTGGTTACATGTGTTTGATTCAGTGGAAAAGTCGTTTTAACAAACCCAAGTTGTGAAAAATGGTCTTGGTTGTGAAGTGTTAGCAGCTACTTCAAATAGGAAAAAAAAATTTTCTTAGTAGCTTCATGTTACATTATCATAAGCCTTTTGCCTGTTTTGGGTAGTTTTGAATCCAGCCAAGATCTTTTATGGCAAACAACTAGCATTCCTTTCCCAACGTAGACATCCAGTGGAATTAGCCTCCATTGGCTCTGTCTGTGTGACGCATGGGGGCCTGATATTACATGAGGTATATTCCCAGTCATGACGTTGAACATTAAGACTGCCCCAGATGTTCTAAACACCTGCTTGGTGCTGTACTTTGCATATTCCTTGTGCCTCCTAGAGTCATTATGTGACAGTAACTAGGTGGATAAACCATGCAATGAACAGTTACATTGCAAACCTTGTCTTTTATGTAGCTATAGATGTACCATGAAGTTTGGCATAAATATCTTTATTATATACTGCTTTGGTGTTGGTTGTTTCAGATTTTATTTATTCACTTTTGTTAATTAATGTTGTACTTGTTTAGCAAATTACCAACTGTTCCTGAGACTGTTCTTAAGAAGAGAAAAAGATTAGAACAAATCAAGGCCTCCAGAGCTAAAGCTTTGCTTGCTCAAAAGAAGGTAATGTATGAATTGAGAATGTCAAGCATTGAAACGTGGCTATTGTATCAAAGTGTAGTCTTTGTTCCTCTTATAAGCATTCATTTTCCAACGTAGACATCCAGTGGAATTAGCCTCCACTGGCCCTGTCTGTATGGCACATGGGAGCCTGATAGTACATGGGGTATATTCCCAGCCATGACGTTGAACATTAAAATGGCCCTGGATGTTCTAAACATTTGCTTGGTGCCATGCTTTGCATATTCCTTGTGCCTCCTAGAGTCACTATGTGACAATAACTAGGTGGATAAACCATGCAATGAACAGTTTCTGTATCTAACCTTGTATTTTACAAGCTAGTCTTACTAGTTCTATGCCTTTGAAGGCTTTATCAATTCTGGCTTTTATATTGTAGGCTAATAAAGACAAGCGAAAGCTCATTTTCAAACGTGCTGAACAGTATGTTAAAGAATACAGACAGAAAGAACGAGATGAGATCCGGTTGAAGCGAATGGCAAAACAGTTTGGAAATTTCTACGTTCCAGCTGAAGCAAAACTTGCTTTTGTTATTCGAATCAGAGGGTATGTTGTTCATTGCTGGACCTGATCATATTTCCAACGTAGACATCCAGTGGAATTAGCCTCCACTGGCTCTGTCTATATGGTGTTTGGGAGCCTGATATTACATGAGGTATATTCCCAGCCATGACGTTGAACAATAAAACTGCCCCGGATGTTCTCAGCATTCACTTGGTGCTGTGCTTTGCATATTCCTTGTGCCTCCTAGAGTCACTATGTGACAATAACTAGGGGGATAAACCATGCAATGAACAATTCTGTTTACATTTAGTTTTAAGGCTGTTCTTGCAATGTTTTTCTTTTTAATAATTTCCAATCTTTCATCTTGTAAACAATAACTTTTATATTTTTTTTCTTGTGTTCAGTATAAATGGTGTAAGTCCAAGAGTGCGTAAAATCTTGCAGCTTTTCCGACTTCTTCAAATCAACAATGGTGTCTTTGTAAAGCTTAACAAAGCTACCCTAAATATGCTGAATATTATTCAACCGTACATTGCTTTTGGGTAGGTTCTTTGTAAAAATATATTTGAGCAACAATGACAAAAAACTTCATTGACAAAAGCTATTTATTATTGTCCAGTTATCCTAACCTCAAGAGTGTTCGAGAGTTGATCTACAAACGTGGATATGTGAAAATCGACAAGCAACGAATCCCAATCACAGATAACTCTTTAATTGAGCAAAACCTTGGCAAATTTGGAATTATCTGTGTTGAGGATCTTGTCCATGAGATCTTCACAATTGGTCCACATTTCAAGGAAGCAAATAACTTCCTCTGGCCATTCAAGCTGTCCAACCCAACTGGAGGTTTGAGAAAAAAGAGGAATCATTTTGTGGAAGGAGGCGATTTTGGCAACCGAGAGGATAAAATAAATGCATTGATTCGTAAAATGAATTAGTTGTATTAGGAATAAATGGTTGTTCTTTATATGTGCTACTTGTTCGTGAAATGTTTACTGTTCTTGCATCAATATAGTACCTACAGTTTAGATTCAAATATTGCGCGAATTTTTTACTGGTGTTTTGTTTCTAATTGGGCAGGTCTTGAAAGAATTGCTATTGGCCCAATTCCAACCCAGAAATTAGGGAATGTTAAAGCAAGTAAATCAATTAGCTTGCAATGAGTTTAAGATGAAATTCTCTTGAGATGTTACTGAAGTTGCACTTGTGCAAAGCGTGGGGGGGGTGACTGGGCTACAGCCATGGGCCAGCAGATTTGCTGGTTCTAGGGGGGCTTGCAGCTGCCTAAGTATTGTTTAAATAATGTTCAAGGTAAAAATTAAGTTTGATTCAATTTAAATTGAACGATTGCTGGAAATTTAGAATAAGTATTGGCCTCAATTACCATTTTTTTAATCGGGTTTAATAGCAGTTTGTTTCATTCAAGTTTAATAGCAGTTCGTTTCATTCATAAAAAGTCTCGGCTCCTTTGCTTAGGGAAATCAGTGTGGGAAAGGTGACTGGATGGAGGGAGGCGGCGGCCAGGTCCCGAGGGGCCTAATCCGAAAAATAGCCAGGGGCCCAAGAAACGTTAATCCGCTTCTGATGACTGGATGTATCAATTATCATTTATTAGTTTACGTGAATTCGCGCATTTAATTAAACCGCGCATGAGCAAATTGTTAGGAATGTTGCAAAGGAAGCTCGAAAACGTAAATTGGGTCCAAAGATTAAAGCTCATGTGTCACTTGACTATTGTATGATTTGAAAGAGACATATTTTGCTTAGGTATTTCTGGTAAAGTTCTCTAGAAATCTAACGAAAATGGCGTCTCTTGTTGTAGAGTTTCTGAGTATGCTAATAACTGTTGTTTGTCAAATTGTCACGGCATTGTTAAAGTTTATTCTGCCCGGAAAAGGAAAAGATGTACAAGATGAAATTGTGCTCATTACGGGAGCTGGTAGCGGCATAGGTAAAGTCACTTATTGATTCTTTGTACATTGCATACTGTGTAAAATAATTTTCTGTATTTCCAGGTCGTTCGATGTCGCTACGTTTTGCATCTCTGGGTGCAACTGTCGTGTGTGTGGATATTAACAAGCAAGCAAACGAAGCTACTGTAAATGAAATAGAATCAAAAAATCAAAAAGCGTTTTCTTTCATTTGTGACTGCAGTAGCAAAGATGATATTTATAAGGTTGCAGATGAAATCAAAACAACTGTCGGAGATGTCACGATTCTTGTAAATAACGCTGGCATTGTGAGTGGAAAAAAATTCATGGATTGTTCTGACGGGCTTATTCAAAAAACGTTTGAAATTAATACATTGGCACATTTTTGGGTAAGCGTTAAGTCTTTCTAGACAAAGATATTGTACGTGCAATTGTGCTTTCCCTAGCGTTCTTCTGACGTATGGGTATTAGTTAGTTTGCTAGGTACAGCGGCCTGATTGGTGGTTGCTGTTATGCAACGTCTCAGTTCTGCCCTTGACGCAAAATCACATGCATCAAAAGTAGAATTTGTTTTGTATAGAATATGTTGAACTTGTTATTTGCCAACAACATTTGTGTTCAAAGTTCAAACCATTGGTTTGATGTTGATAGTCAAATAGAAAGTACATACTTTTTTATGATAAAATTTAGATGAGTGAGTTAACGAGATGGTTGTGGTAGTTAATGAGAAGAAAGTAGTGTACTTAGCTTGATGGGTTTGGTCTAAAAGATCAAAGCTTCTCAGACTTGCTTGTGATTTTTAGACAACCAAAGCATTTTTACCAGCAATGCTTGAGAATGACCACGGACACATTGTTAGTATTGCATCATCAGCTGGCCTCTTTGGGGTATGTGGACTGTGTGACTATTGTAGCTCAAAGGCTGGTGCTTTTGGCTTTAATGAGTCATTACAGATGGAACTGGCAGCCAATGGCAAGCATGGGGTACACACCACAGTCATTTGTCCATTTTTCATCAACACTGGCATGTTTGATGGCGTTAAAACTCGGTAAGTAAACTGGGTTTTGTCAAGATGCGATTTTAAAACATTCCTTTTGTAAATGACCATTTTTATGCTTAGATTTCCTATGTTGCTACCAATACTTGAGCAAGATTATGCTGTGGACAAAATGATGAATGCAATTCTCACAAATCAACGAATTTTGCTGATGCCACGAATTCTATACCTCCTCCTAATATTTAAAGGGTATTCTTTTATCAAGATTTACAGTCTTATCAAGATGTACAATTCCTGATTTTCATGCAGCCACTGCAAAATCCACAAAGATTACCTTTTTCGTTAAGAAAAGATACTACAATTTTTTTAAAGATTAGACCAATATTAAAAAATGTACAATCCCTGACCTTGGCAGCATTCTTAGCATACGAATTCCAAACTCATTTATTTGAAATATATCTTTTCAATACAAATTATATATCTACCACTGTTTTTTTTTTCAGTTTCCTGCCTCAGTCTTCTTATATAACCGTCTCCGAGTTCTTTGGAGCAAGTGCTTGTATGGATGACTTCAAAGGAAGAACAAACAAGAAGGAAAACTGAAATATGAAAACAAATTTCCTCGAGACGTTTTGGCATATATATATATATAGCAGCTAATTCAAAGCTCTTCGCCTCTAAAGTTATAATTTGCTACTGAATCAATGACAACGAAAAGTCTATGTTTTGCCAATAATCGATGCTTTTTGAAACATCTTTTGTACCAATGTATCAATTTTAGATTAATTTCAATGTAAACTTTGTCCTCGACTTCGTCGCTTATTTTAATAATGTTTGTATCTCATTAGAGAGTTTACGATTTAAGACGCGGTACGGCTCGACGACGCGGGGTCTATTTTATTGAATAATTAGTCCAAACCAATGCTAAGCGCAACAATAAAGACTTAAAGTCTTTCTGAATAATCTGGTGGCGAATTCTCTAGAGACTTCTTGAGACTATAAATTTATTCATTTAGCTTCGGCGTCGTCGTGTTTTAGCGTCGTGGATTGTAAACTCCCTAATTGTTGCGGTAGCGCTTAGCATTGCTTTTGGACTAATTTTTTAGAAAAATAGACCCCGCGTCGTCGAGCCGTACCGCATCTTAAATCGTAAACTCTCTAATCTTTGTGCAATGACGACTGTACACTTTATCCGGGACATTCTGTTCTGTTCTGTTAATAATCTTCAGAGTTCCTTTCGCGATATTCATTCCATTCTTCGTTCGCGAACGACAAACTGATCATCCTCTTCTCGCTAAAAGTATTCAAGCACCTTGCATTGCAGAACGGCTTTACTTCTGTGCTAATATTAGACTGAAAAGACAAGGTTCAAAGAGTATTTTATCCTGATTAAAAATTTTGTTTAAGTATGAAAAGGAAATTATTGTTGAAATTAAGTGAAGACCAATTCAAAGTCAATTTTGTTTGTTTTCTTTAAAACGATCGTTTAATCTTCGTGAGAATTTGTTTTGAAAACTTAGAACTCAATGATTTCTAAGTTTGTCTCATTTGATCAAATTTAAGCCCTAGGTTTCTGGACAAATGCGTGAATTATGCGTTCTTAGCATAGTAACGCAATGCGAGAAAAGATTGATGGTGGTAAGATATCAAAAAAATAAGTAGCGTTTTCAGAGTACAAATTACTAAATTCCACCGTCCTAACCTATGATATTATATCTCAGCAAAGTTTGCCAATACATATTTGAGTATATATTCTTGTGCATGCTTTGTAGTATTTTCTGAAACTAAGACGACCACACACGAAGAAAAGACTATGTCCCAGGCCACAGCTATAGTCCGAGTGTGCAGATGAGGCGTTCTAGATGTTTGCTATCTTAAACGGGAGGATCATTTTAGTGCTGTTATTGGGATTTTAAAGAGTACGAAAAAATACCCTCATAAAACCATTTGAACGGTGGAATTACAAACTCCTTTCAGTTGCTAATGTCTTTAAATGTCTTATAATATCCATTCATGCACTCCAAAATGTAATAACGTCAAGCTTTATAATTTGATAAGCGGATAAAGTGATTTTAAAAGACATCCTGACGTTGGATGAAATATGGCTTGAATTTAGCGCAAATATTGTGCAATTTATCGCCAATTATGCAAATCAGTGAGTGCGTCAATGGAATCCAGCTATAGACTACAGACTCCACAATCTATTTTCGTAGCTACCCAGAGGCAATCCTGCATGGCTAAAAATTGTTTTACCATTGTTTTTTGGTACAAAATCGAAAACACATTCGCAGTGTTATCTAGCCTTGAATCGCAGTTAAACAAGCATGTTTTAAGACTGCGTCGATGTAGCCCCTAATATGGACCAGCGATTTACCCAACAATTTGTAATTTTTCGTTCTTTTTCTGTGTGTCATTTGTCTATGTGATAATGCCTTCTAATGCAGACAGTGTATTTTTCATACGATGCTGATCTAATTCATTCGATGCGGTAGGCCAGGAGGGCGTACAGTTCTGGTTAGCAGCATTGAGTGTTATCTCATGATATTTGCTCATACTATCTTAATAGTTTTCTATTTCAAATGGTGTTTTAAAATTAGGAAGTTATTTTGAACATATAATACGTTTGAAGCTTATTTAATAATTGCGCTGAGACAGTCAAGGCGAAAGGATTAAAAAGTTCCTTGATGGAGGTAAAATACACTAACTGCGGTTTAATTTCTCTAATAATTGCTTGTCAATTAAAATGATTGAGAAAAGTCAACATATGTCAACCAATGGTGAATAAAGTGGACACTATGCGAATTTCATTTGTTGTCAGATGAAATTTTTCATAATCAGGAGTACTTTTTCAGTTTGGTCGGAACTAAAGTCACTATTGAAATGTCTATGCGAATATCTTTCCTGGCTATATATCGTTCCTTTCATCTTGTTTTCTCCAAAAGTATTCGTCATTGAAGTTGTGATTTCAAAGAAAGACTAAAAGATTGAAACGACGTGCAGTTCTGTGTGGATTCTCTGACAAATTTTAAAACTTTGGACTATGTTCCACAAAACAACAGGCTTATTACATAATGTTCATGTGATTTTAAAGTATTTTTCTACCGTCTCAAGTAACTTTTACATTGTCATATATCACTTGAACAATCAATCCGGAAGGCTTTTTTGAAGTCAAGTGATAATTTCTAACAAATCTTGGCACTTTTAAAGCGTTTACAATCAGTGTTTAAAATACACATGACATTTTGCAAACCTCGCATGCATGGGCTACTCAATAGAGGCCAAATTAAAAAATTGAAGAACAACCAAATTAAACTTATCTTGCCTGTGTGTTTTTCATCACAAAGTGGATGACTGCAAGTATAATGAAAAAAGCTTAGCAACATTTTCTCAGAATAATTGCAAGTTTACCAGGTTCTATACTTTTTCTTCTAGACTTGACTAGTTACATTATTTTTGTACAAGCTTTTCTGCTGTATTTTTCTCTTTATGAAGATATCAATTTCGTGCAAATTCAAAGGTAATTTTTAAATTTTATTTTCAAAATCGGACATCGGTATCGGATCTCACAGATCATTTGTTTGAACATCTTTGCTCATTCGAAGTTAACCGGCGCGCGCGCGCGGTAAAAACATGGCCTGCGCCCATGTCAGAATGATTTATGCTACAAATGATAAATGATTTGAAAATTGCTTGAAACGTTCCCTTGCTGAGAACAAATTAAATTGTCAATAAGCTTCGGCTTCGTTTTTGAGTTTTAATTGAGATTGATGACCACGCGGTTTAACATGAAAAACTGAACATGAAACGCATATCCTGTCCGAAGGAACTTTAACTGCGCTTTGAGGTATCGCCAAAAAATACGAAATATTCTCAAACTTTGCCAAGCTTATCTATGCTGCAATATATCTTTGAATGATTGGAAAAACAAACAGTCGAAGCAGATAATCATTAAACTATATATTCAATGTGTATTTAGGGCTCTTTTTTTAATGGTACGTCTGTTTAACTTGCAGCTTAATGTACACAATAACACGGAAAAACTACATTGTCGATATCAATAGCAATTTTCAAGATGCCAAACAAATACGGAATTAAAAGTTTAGATTTTAATAAGCTAATGAGATCTGCGCGTGAGAAAGGACATATTTCAAAGCGTATATTAGTTTTAGCGTGGGACAACACAGTCTGGTTGTAGTTATTGGTTGATAAAGCTTGAAAAACAAAAGAAATTCAAGTGCGTTGTGTTTGAGAACTGAAACATATAAAGGTAACTTTACTAAGTTGTACTGATGAGATTTTATTTGAAATCCAGTTTGCATTTAATGCGATCTAATTTTAGATCAACAAATGTTTAACGTTTTTTCCCGCTTTCGTTCTACTGAAAATGTTGCCAAAGGCATTTTGAAAATTTACTCTCGAACAGCTTAACTCCTCATCCGTTACCCATATATCATGTCGACATGCAGTTTGCGCAAATTACACCATCTGTCGAGGTGTGCTGAGAGCCAGCGAAGATGCAAATAAATAGCGAAACGCACTCTTGATTTGCGCAATTAGAACACGGTTAACCGCGATTAGAGCTCGATTAACTGTGCCTGGAAGGTACTTTTTGAGAAGATATTGTACGAACGTGTACATAAATTACTCTAACTGTCAATTTGTTCTTTTTTTCCACTTCGAGGTAAGCTTTGAAATTGCTTTTTTTGCATCATTCTCTCATGATAAATACAGGTAATTAAGTTGACTACCATCTGACTTATCCACCTAATTTTCGATAAATAATGGCAAGTTTTCAGTGTTGTCAGACTGACTTCAATAATTTCAATATTAGTGATCAGCGATGAGTAGAATTTTTTGTCTATTGGAGGTCATTTTCTTCTTAATTGGTCCTCGACAATGAATTGGGGACCATTGCTGAATTAGGATCCATAAATGACGTCAAGGAACTACGGTTTAACTTCGCCATGCTGTCTATTGTTTATACAGTTTATAAGACTAATATCTGAGACACAGTCGGCTCTTATAAGTCGGCTGCCGTTTTTCACTTCCATCGACAATTGTCTAGCACTTTGTAGACAATGCGTCCTCCAGATTGTCGGACTCTAAGGTGCTCTTTATAAACCCTGCTACACGATCGACCATTTTAAACATCCTCTCACTCCGGCAAGTGTGCTTGTCTTCTAGAACTGTCTCGAGTGAACGTTCGTTTCCACAGAGAAGACTCAGTAATTCAAAACTTTCGCTGTCAACGTTGAAAGTTGTGGCATAGGAAAGATAGACTGCAAGGCCAAACTATAGAGCGTGGTACGTAAGTATTTTCTATCAATTTTTCTCATTCGCCTGGGGCTTAAATAACCATCCGGTGTATGATCACTTTTTATTTGGGAAGTAACCGTTGTGCTCTTTTTGAGAATCCAGCAAATAAGTTTGTACTAAGTGTAATGTTGTGCAGGGTTAGCGTGATTAAATTATAATTGATATAAGCATTTGACTATTATGCGCTTTCGCATTTTACACTTGGAGATAATCACACGAATAATTTGAACCTGCTTATGCTAAATCCAGATTCTTCATTACTGCGTGTTCTGTGGCAACATTAACTACTTGTGAATTCTAACACCAACCTGCTACCAAACTAGCAAACACTTCAAAAAAACTTTAGGACTCACAGCATTTCCACCATGAATCTCAAATGTCAACCATTTTAAGTATTTGTGTGTATTGATATTATCAAACTATTTATAAACCAAGTACTCGTGAATCTTCGCGCATTTCAAGCATCTATTTCTCGGTAACGCAATGCCACGCGTTCGCACAGTTGACAGGAAATTTGTGTTGACGCAACGCGCAAGATCTGAAAACGATTGTGTATGAAATATAAATTATACAAATTAGAATAAAGCGTGCGCGAATTCTTCTACCTTGCGAGCGCTACTGATCGAAGCGTGTTGTGTGTTTGACCACGTAATCACCGCAGTTTTAGTGCGCAAAGAGTACGTTGAAATGCGCGTTATTCTAGTTTAGTCGAACGGGATTTCTGCACTTAACTTGAGAGGGTATATATTGCTTGAAGGCTTTTAATGACTTGATGAGTTAAACAATCGATAAAATTTTCAAACACCGTTTGAGTTGAAACGTGCGTTTCATTATAGCTTTCTGCACTTGGCAATATCATTAAGACGCGGTTTAAATTTGCTCAAAAACTTTAATCTTTACGGTAATTAAGCTATTACACAATATATTCACTACTAGAATAGTGTATTAAGCATAATGCTAGTTCTAGTGCTATAGGAATTAGATATATTTCACACACAAAAGTTAAATCCTCATTTGGCAGCTATATACTATTTCAAATTGTGTTACTTGTACAGTCCACCAGTGTTTTCAAAGCGCGTATTATATTATGGCAAGAATCTGTTACATAATGAAATAATGTTAATAACATTTTGGGATAATCGGATTTTACACAATTATATATATTCCAAGTCACATGTCGCTATGGTTGCCTATTAGCATTATTTGAAACCACGTAGTTAATAACTGCAACGGAGCTTGCATATTTCATCACTGCCAAATGTGAAGTCGGTCATATGTGCGTCACTGCAGTGGGTATTGTCGATTTTTGAAACGCCAACGACAGCGGGAAAAAAAACTGGAAAAAACCCAAATTAAACCTGGAGATCACTGAGTACTAAGCTTCCTATACAGATCAGTAAAAGTCACGTCTTATTAATCCAGTGTTACTACAAAAGGAAACCTAAACTAAGCCAACTATGTGTTTCCTGAATAGTTTTAGTTGCTCTATATGGTTCTTTCCAGAGATTCATTTTTTCAGATATCAGTTTTCATTAGTGCATACATTCACACACTTTCAAGACCAGTAAAACACTTTTTTTAATGTCAATGTCATGAGATATATATCGTCAAAGCAAGCTTAATGCTCTTATGGCAACCAAACCCTATTTATGAAATTTTCGCATGCCACCATATGCACATTTCACAGCTTTTCAAATTCCAAACTCTTTTGGAAATAAAAGCCTTCCAGACTTTGTTTTTACAATCAAATTATATTAAAAACACAAGGCTTAACATTGGAATTAAATCGTATTTGATTTTTTTTGTCGCTCGGTTGGAAACCACGCCAAATCTGTCTTCTATCTTTTTGTTCATGTTAATGTAAACTTGTGCAGCGATGAGGACATTAGTCATTGGAGATATGGTATGGAGACTTGACCAAAGTTTTATCTGTTTTGCAAATTTGCGTGCGGGTGGCGAGAACATTTTTGCCAACAAAATCACAGCTCATCATAAAAGGTTTAAAGTTTTAGGTTTCGGCCAAGCTCCAAGATCATATCTACATTGACTGCGGCTTGAATGGAATGCGACATTACAAAGTTGGTCACATCCAACACAGCGGCAAAGGTTTATCATAATCAGACTTTCTCAATTCATCATAATTCATGCCAATTCATGCCATAATGTGGGCGTAATCAATTTGAAATTTTTAAAGTGTTTTAAAAGTTTTCACCGCCCAGTTTTTAGCAAAGATATTTTTAGTCCAGCTGTTTTAACCAGAAAAAGACAAAAATTAATTGAGTCATTTATGTTCATTACTACAAGATGTCTCCGAAGTTGTTTCCCTTCTGAAAAAACCACAAAAGTTACTCCCACTCAAGGAAATTAACCATATAGCTACTACATTGACCACATGCATTTAAAATGGTTTTTTCTTTGTTTAGTTTCGCCGTACTTTCGTTTGTTGGCAATATTTCTCTTCTTGACTTGTGACATTGACTTCTATTTGTCTAAACCGTAAGCTAACTTCATCAATATAAATTTCTGCGCCGGTTGTTCGAAAGCTGGATAGCGCTGTCCACTGCATGGATAGTAAATTTTTCAACGTTCATAAAGTCGGACAAAAATGCTTAAACTTCCAATTCAGTCAACATTATAAATATCAGAGAATTAAATCTCTCGATATCAGTCGTAATTTTATTTTATAACGACCAATGTAAAGTTTTACGAACGTTACAAAAAATCACTATCCAGTGGAGAGCGCTATTCACCTTTCGAACAATCCGCCCCTAGCATGTTTTTTTTCCTACGTAGTCAACTTGGAAAGAATTTTCGGAGTACAATTTCCTTGAAGTCTTTTTTAAAATATGGTACTATGTTTCGTTTTATCTAGTTGCCTAGCAACACAACGTGAGCACACACCATACTCAACTAATAAGCTCTGTTTAATGCGCAAACTCGCACTTTTGAGTAAGCCGAATAAGCAAGTTTACAAGTTCGCAAGAATTTTTCAATACGCCTCTAGCATTTTCGCACTTCCGATTTTGACGCACTAATCTTCTTAATGTGAGCTTAGCCGAAGTTTAAAAAGGAAATCCTGCATTCATAGAGCAAGTTAGTTTGTTTGTATTTCTCGATTTTACTACGAGAACAATTGGTTTGAGCTCGCGAAAAATGCGTCATGACATCAGCAAGACGCGTGATCTCTTTCGTACACCACGGCGCGTCTGCACTTTGTAATTCTCATGAAATTCTAAAAACAAACAAGACAAAACTGTTCAAATTTCTGACTGGATATCTATAGGAGCAACAGTTTAAAACAGATAGAACTATCCAGTATAAATGTATTTAGTTTAGTTTAGGTTTCCTTCTGCAGTAACACTGAATCAATCAGAGGTGACTCTTACATGGATCTTTAGGAAGAACAGTTTAGATATTCAGCATAATGAACTAAGTTTAATTTACTAAATGAGATTATTATAATTTCTTATTAGTTCAAAGTATTATTAGTATCATGATAATTTGTGTACTTAGTTCCTCTCGTTTCCTCGATCCGTGAGAGAAATAGATTTTGTCATTTTTACAGCATGGGTGGTAAAATAAATGAGTAATCTTGTTGTTTTTGCCCAACTTCGTCTAATTTACAAGGATCTGCACTCATTGTATTTACAAAAAGTAAACATTAGGGTGTCTTAGAGTCCGTTGGTAACTTATAAGTCATTGTGATCAAAGTTTAAAGTGCACTTGCTATTACTTTATAAGTAGAGTCTTCATTCTAAAATAATATTTTGTCCAAAAAAGTTGGCAATGTGTCAGGGTAACTTTCATGGTTTGTGATTGGCTGAACGAGCATTGGAACATATATCTGGACTTAACCAAGTAATATTGGTCGACAGCAGATACTGGTTATCTGCATAGTAGTTGAAAAAGTGATGTTAATTGTTCATTATACATGCAGCATGCAGTTTCTTACCTGGCAAAACACACATAAACAAGAGAAGATAAGTTGGACTTGCTTATTATAAGAGTGTAAATTTGGTCACCATTGTTTGAATGAGAGTGACTGGGCGGAAAATCAACAACAAAAAAGATTAGACGCATTACTCGTGTGTATATTACTGTACATTAGAAAGTTTGTGTACTTAGTTTGAGTCGAGATAATCCTTGTGTTGACTCATTTTATCCAATCAAGGAGCAGCGTGAAGACAAGATATCACCTTACACTCGATCACTCAAGCAGCAATCCATCATTTGATCAGAATCATATCTCCTTAAATATAACCATATTTTAACTAATTAGCGAAACCTGAAATAAATGCGCTTTGTCGGTGTACGAGTAGCGCACAGAGGCAGTAAGCTTGTGAAACATTACGAGCTCTCGTGAAACTTTGACAATATCTTTTGTTTCATAGACCTATCATTCGTGACTGTAAAATAAAGAACGTGTCTACTATTGGTCGTCACCATGAAGTCTTCGCTAGGGAATTTTTGGCGTGCAGGAGAGAATATTGCGCGTTCTGTACAAGGAATAATCTGCTTGATACTTTTAGTTGATTCGCTTTACGCGCGAGAATTGACCTCTGCAAAGTATACGGATAAAAACAGTTTGGTAAAAAATCGGCTTCATTTCGCCAGCGAAGAAACAAAAAGACAGATGTTGAATGTGTTGGGAATGGATGAACTACCGAAGCCTAGACAAGGCGTCATTCCACACCAATATATGATTCACATTTATGAAAGTATGTCGAAAAGAAAACCTGGATACAAGGGGGTAAATACAATCCGTGGATTCGTTGATGTTGGTGGGTATTGTTATTTTTTGTCTGATTTTATCATAGTCTAGATCAGAATTAGCATTGCCCGTTAACAACTGACTTGTTTTTGCCTTCTAGGTAATGATGACAGCTCAGGACGAGTGAAATTTCAGCAGATCTATACTTTTAATATTTCCGCCTTACCAAGGTCAGAAAAAATCGTTTCAGCTGATTTGCGAATGCTGCGCTTGCCAACTGGATTGGAGTGGAAATTCGCATGGGCTCATGGCATGATATATCGCGTAAATTTTTACTACAGAAAATCAGTGAATCATATCTGGAACGACAAGGTGTACACACATGCTAAACTCATACTTCTCGACACAGTTGTATTTGATATCCGTACTCCTGGAGAAGACTGGAAAGTATTTAAAGTGTTAAGAGCTTTACAGGAATGGCAAAACGCGACCGATTTTGTACACAATTTGGAACTACAAGTTGAATCTGTGCGCACGGGATATTTGATGCCAGTCCATGCATTTGGTTTGACAGAAAAAGGTAGACCGCATTATAAACGAGCGTTGTTGGTTAGCTTCACAGATGACGGTCGAGCGGGAGTCCCTGACGCATCGGAGAATGGGAAAGAAAATATGAAAAGATCGGGAGAGGAAAATAAATCATCAAAAAGCGATGAAGAAGGTGTGAATCGTGTTAAGCGTGATACAAAACGGCGCAAACGGAGAAAGCCGTTGTGCAGCAGGAAAATGCTGTACGTTGATTTTGCTTTGCTCGGCTGGTCAGAGTGGATCATAGCTCCTCGTGGATACAATGCATATTTTTGTCAAGGAGTTTGTAAATATCCAATTCCTGAACATTTGAAACCAACAAACCATGCAATGGTACAAACCACTGTACATTACGTCGAGAGAAGACGAGTGCCACCTGCGTGCTGCGTGCCGCATAAACTATCCGGGCTCAGTATGCTTTTCATCGATAAAGGAGACAGTGTTGTGTATAAAAAATATGATAATATGGTCGTCGAAAGTTGTGGTTGCAAATAAGAAGCTGGAATTATAAGGTGGTTCCTCACAGAGGGGTGACAATATCAGACCTTGTGTCTTCCATAGTATCCTGTCCGAATTAAAACAAACATATTCTCGCCTTTGAGGCAAGAAAACCTGAATGATCGTGGAGACGGATTGACTATAAGCTCAGACACTAATACTGACGGCTAGTTTCGGATTTTGAGGCAGTTCTGCGCGGCTGATAGACAAGTGTTTGCTTTTTAAATTGATTATCGCGTCACTACCACTTCGTTCACTCAATTTCTGCCTCCGATAACGAACGGCCTATGTCAAAATTGTCTGCGCAAGATTGTTGTTCATGATAACTTGATTATTGTTATTGCGAAAGATTAATTTCAAAGCGAAATGTTTTACGTATATTGCGTGCAAAGTACATCCCATATTCGCGCTAATCCCATTAATACACGGCTAATAAATATTGCCTGATATTTCCGAAATCTTTCGAACTTACTCGCGTCCTTCATTGAACTCCTAGAAGCAATATAACTTAGCTTGAAGTTTGTAAACTCTTATTGCTCTAAGAAGCTCTTGTTAGCCAGACGTTTTCTTTTCAAAGCTCTCTCGCCACTTATTAGATGAACAAGTTTTGTTAACGATTGTTTGTAAGTACAAAAAACTATGGTAAGACGAATGAAAAACAACTGTACAACTTTGCGAATATTTTGTCTGTAAATACTCATAATATCTATAATATATCGTAGCCAGTACATGCACTATTTATTATCAAAACAAAGAGACATTTTGTACTAATGTGAACTGAAGACTAATTATAAACATATAGTGTATAGAAAGGCTAGTTCAACGTGACACAGTGCCGTTGGTTGGCTGATGTATTTTTGAAAACACATGCATTAAAATTACTCTAGTGCATTCGAAAGTAAACCTATATATGTGCGTTTTGAAATGCCCTTGAAACCTCTTTTTAAGTGGTATTACATGGCTTCACATCCGCAGGGTGAAATGTATCTGTTCACTTGGTTGGAGGGATGTTTTTCTGCATGTCAACAAGTGAATAATGATGAGTTTTTTAAGGAAACATGAGTAGATTTTTGGCGAGAAGTGAAATGATGTTTTGAATAGACTTTTTAAGCGGAAATTTGCGCCGTACACGCACAGCATGAACCTGCCCCGTGCTGCTCTCATGTTTGTGTCGTTTATGCGGCTATTAAGCAACCATTTATGCCCGCGCTGTGAAGCATTTAAGAAAGCTTCATCAACTACCTGTGGTTACTCTTAACAGTTTACATGATTGCCTTGTTAAAGGTTAGCCGGCGATGTTGTGGCGAATGGAATTTCACAAACTTACTTTTGCTATGCGCCGAATAAATTGCGTACAAACGCGCGCCAGATGTGTGAAAAGAATTGAAAAATATCAGACGGTTATCACTTGCTCTATAAACGCCGATAAGGCCCCCTATGTACATTGATAAACGTTAAAGAGATATTTAATACACCAGGATTTAAGTAGTCGGCAGGTATAAACATCAGACGGAATTGGTTAGACTAGCTATGCATACTCAGGACACGAGTTAGCCAAAATATTCATCCAATCACCTCCCCCACGTTTTTCCGCTTTTAAAGAAGAAACTATTTTGCGTTGCTCTGTCTCGCTTTATCGCTTGAACACACATGCGCATCAAACGCTTGATTTGAGATAACCTCTATCGAAATAAAATTAACATGCCCTCACGCATGTCTTTATGACAGAATTCGAAATATTTTACGACCAAAAAGAATTCCTTGTGGCTTCAGTAAGCTATTAAAAAAATTGCGCAAAATTGCGCACGGTACCACATCCATTTCCTATCTTCCCAAAGTATTTATAAATTTGCATGAAATGCGTTCTTAATTTGCATAATACGCGTGGTCGCGTCTTTAAGGCTCTAAAATCGATTTGTGTGAAGGTAAACATGAGTTTACGGAAACACCATAATTATCCTTCATATACACACATTATCTTGATTATAAGGACTACATGGGTTCCAAGAGACATTGAACTATTCGAATAATTTCCGCGCATTCTCTCTTACCACAGAAAGAGAATAGTTCACATTTAGGGAGTGGCTTACTCAGGAATTATGTACCTTAGCTTGAGTTTTTGCAGACATACTCCGGATCAGCATGGCCGGAAAAAGTGGCATTTTTATGCTAGATTTTAGATAAGATTCACTCAGTTGGGGGGAAAATAAAATTGGAAGATAAGAAAGGATTGTTGAAATTTTTGGCAAACTTATTGAAAACATTTTACTGTTTTTACATTGACCTCAAAAAAGATACAGTTTTGGCACAATCCAGTATAAAAATAGTTTGATGTAGGTTTCTTCCTGCATTATCAGTGAAACATGATTGAAAGATGACTCGTACTGGACTTCAGAAAGAAGGCATCAATGTCCACATGGTGTGCATCTAATTCCTCTTTTGTATTCTTATAAGAACACACCTTTAAGAGGCCCGGTTTAGGCCGGACAAGCATTTCTTTATTGCTTACTTATCAGCACTTCAGAGTTGTAAAAATATCAACGGCGGAAAATTGAACAACTCTAAAGTCTTCCGTTTTACCCGGAGTGAGTACAGATAATTTGAAAGTGTAGACATGCACTCTTGTTTGTGAGTTACTACAATAAAGATAGTATCTTCATTACGTCATGCTGACGAGTGCTTCACCTTGGTAACGATAGAGTTGAGGACGCTCGCCCTTTCTGAATTTGAATGGAAAACAGAATTTGTACACAAGTAGATAATGACGCTGATCATGAAGAGATGACACTTACAGTCTTCTTTAGAACTGACAGAACTGTCCAGGCTAGAATATACTGTAGTTAGTTTGGTTTAGGTTTTCTTCTGTTCATAGCTTGTTGGTTCTAGCTGGATATCCAGAAAAACTGTGGAACTAATGGAGCCATATCATGGAAAATACGCTTTTACCAAAACATACAGGCTACAACATATTAACCTTGGCTTTAATCTTTTGCAAAGAAACACTTCTTGGCAATTTCACAATACTCTTTTTGCGGGACGTTTTTTATTTGTCGTCACTTCATGCTAGGCTCAATATTTTTCACTTCACTCTAGTGCCTGTGTAGGTTGAATCTTCATGCTTACAGTTTATCTCAAGATGTTTCAAAGATCTTAGCGGATTAAATAAAGATATATATCTAAAGATTAGCCGACTTATCTTCAAAACTTTCATAGTCACCTATTTGCACAAGAATGTGCATGGCATGCAGCAATTCAAGTACTATCGGTGTTTGAACAGCTTGTTCAACTTTATACATTCGTAATTTAATCCTTCATCATCTCTTTACTTTCCCGTCCTCTAAAGTTGTCCATACAGGTATCAGCTCCGAAAAACTTCGACATTTCCATGAAGGAATCCTGTGGAAGAATACTGTGAAATAAAAAGAAAGCAAAAATGAAAAACGCGAAAAGTAATATAAAGGCCAGACCGGCGATTTTTGCTGCGATTTTTCTCCTTTTAATGTATGTGATCGAGTAGGTTGACTGGCGAGTGCATTAACAAAATTGTTGGACCAAGTATATTCGCTAGTTATCCACTCCTTTACATCGTTCAACACGAGAAAAATCGCATCGAAAATCGCCCGGGTGAACTGGCCTTTTTTAAATGGATATATTAAACGGATCGTTGGAAAAGTTTGAAAGCGATGCAAATACTCAACAATGATTTATATTGTCGTAACAAACCAACCAATGTAATTGTTGAAGCAGGCCCCTGTCATATACCATGAAATAACATTTTGTTTTCATATTGAAACGAACTACACTGTTGTCTAACATAGTTTTCCTAAACTGGCTCACCTTTTTAGAACTAATAATAGAGACAGCAATCTAGGAATGATTAAAACACTTTGATTAGTTAAAACACCTTCCATTATTTTATCAACTGTCTGCTCAGCGTCGAGTATTGGAAGAAGCCATGAAAATCTGCAATGAAATAATGACACTTCATATTTACGCAATCCCGCCGAGTGTCATCCGTTATAAAGATCATGTCATCTACCAACTATATATATTCGCATCGCACCTGGACTTTGCACCATCAAACATCCCAGTATTTATCATATAAGGACAAACTACGGTCGTACGAACGTCGCTTTTTTTCATTTTTCCTAATTCCATTTGCAGAGATTCATTGAAACCAACAGCAGCAAATTTTGAGCTGCAGTAATCGCAGAGACCCACTATGCCTGCCAGACCAGCTGAAGAAGCGATGCTCACTATATGACCGTGATTTTTCTTAAGCATAGCAGGTAGAAAAGCTTTCACCATCTATAGAAATAAGATGAAAGAGCTGTAGATCATTAGTATGCGCATCAGATATAGTTTAGTTTAGTTTTCCTGCAGTAATACTGGATCAGTAAGATATGACTCTTACTGAAAATCTAGGAAGAATAGTTTGGAACTGGTTATAATCTTACCCAAAAATGCGCCAAAGTATTGATTTCAAATGTTTTTTGAATAAGAGCGTCAGAACAATCCATCAATTTCTTTCCACTCACAACGCCAGCGTTATTTACAAGAATCGTGACATCTCCGACAGTTGTTTTGATTTCATCTGCAACCTTATAAATATCATCTTTGCTACTGCAGTCACAAATGAAAGAAAATGCTTTCTGATTTTTTGATTCTATTTCATTTACAGTAGCTTCGTTTGCTTCCTTGTTAATATCCACACATACGACAGTTGCACCCAGAGATGCAAAACGTAGCGACATCGAACGACCTGGAGATACAGAAAATTATTTTACACAGTATGCAATGTGCAAAGAAATCAATAAGTGACTTTACCTATGCCGCTAGCAGCTCCAGTAATGAGGACAACTTCACTTCGAACATCCTTTCTTTTCATAGGAACAAACCACTTTGCAAAAGCCGTGAAGATTTGACATAACACAGTGAATAGAAACGTGAAAGTTTCTACAAAAAGTGACTGCATCATTCTGTACGGAATTCGAGATTAAACCAAATAGGAGCGTCTTCCCTCGGAAAATTGAACAAGCAATTCAGCTACTAAACAGTAAAGCTAAGTGGCTAAACACTCCCAGTCTTTCGTTTTCAAATGCAACAACAAAGCAATCTGAGTTTAAAAATATATCATCAGAGACATACACCTGTTGTTTTTAACAGCGTCAATTCATTTCATTCATACCTTATTTTATCTATAAGATAGAAATGTAAATTATTTTGCTTTTTTACACTGAGTAGTGCATTGTTAATGACACAGCTGGCCTCCTCTGCGGGCAATTCAATCAAAAAAGACTTCAGATAAAAATAAAGTCATAGTGCAATAAAGAGGTTGTGAATAATAAAGAATAAGAGTATGGTGCTTTTGTGGGCATTGTTCAATATTAAATTATATTTATTAGTTTAAATTGTTCATATATCACGTGCTATTTTCGTTGAACCTTTACAAAGTTTTACCGGAAATGACGTTTTCCTTTTGCTCCTCAAGTGTAAAATTTCATTCACAAAATGAGAGAAATTGCTTGATATCTGAATGCTTTTTCTTTCAAAAGTATCACTTTGATCGGCCGATCTTTGCAGTTTAATAAACCTTCATATTGACTTAAAGAGGACAGGTTATCAAAAGCAGAATTGATGGCAGGTTTTGGCAAAATTCGTGAGTTTTCTTATAGCAGCTGTTAGACGAGATGGAAATATTGTATGAGTACGTTGTTGTTTGAAATGAATGAAATTTAATTATAAACAGAGCTGAAGTGTCTTAATTCTTGCGTGAGAATGACTTTAGTTATGGGATAGATAAAACGCAAAAACTTTAAGCTTAATTGCTGTGATTTGTGCGGAATAATTTGAGTCTATAATATTTAAATCTTAGTTAATGTATTAATATCTTTGTATGTATTTCACGGTGTTTGAAAATGTTAGCACTATTCTACCATCTGAAAGAAAGCTATTACGGGCGATTTTTATTGCTTCTACTAAGCTTCATTGCCGTAACGCCATTTGTGACTCATTATTATTTAACAAAACGGACAGGTTTAGACGAATTTTTATTTTCAACCCCATTTCATACTCGGGCTACCCTGCAAGAGTCTTCAGATTCAGAGTACAAGCTAGATGAACTTCAAAAACATATAAATGAACTTGAGCATGTGAAGTTATCTTTAAAGAACGAGCTACGTGAACTTGAAAGCAAACGACATGACTTATTGAGGGATATTCAAGACTACTCCAACAGTATGCTGAATATTCGCTCATTAGCAAGCCAGTTGTCACATAAAGTTGGCAAAAAACAGAGTGAGTTGGCAGAACTTGTCTTTGCAAAGAAAGAAATGAATAATTGTCCACAACTTCCACTCATGAAGCCTCCTAAAGATATTTTAGCAAAACGATCTACCAGTTTTAGAACATACCCGAAGGCAACCAGGGACGAG
>JAOBYK010442010.1:0-59457 GCA_025434845.1 Phenganax subtilis | reverse complement strand
TTTAGTTTTACAATTATGTAAAGCTCTACAGTACGAACAAAAAAATAAAACACAAATCAAAGGTGGGCTCCCTGTGGTACCTCGAGCAGAACCGCCTAAAGTCAAATGTTATTAAATTTGATATTTCTTGTTTCATATACGATTTACAACACTCATAATGATATGCGAAGCGGAAATAACGTCCAGCCAGCTGGAAAATGTAGATTTATTACACCTATGAGGGGGCGGAAGTAGGCTCAAGGTATATAATAAGGGGAAAAACACATAAAGACCTCTTCTTGCTCAGTTGCACGGTCTAGCATATAAGTCTGAGAACTGTTTTGAAGCTCAAGCCTTCGCACACACCTATGCAAATCGATGGAGAACGAACAAATGTGCAATACCCGGTGGCAGCTGAACCTGGACAACCTGAGGATGCTATCCAAGTAGACGTAGTACCGCAGAATGTCCCGCAAGATCAAGCCCAAGTTGAAACCCACGTTCCTCACGAACAAGGTGAACTGGAGGTACAGCATTTTGTTCTATTTCCTCTGTGCTTATAGCGACCTAAGTTTTCAATTTGTCGAACCTCCTGGTTATGCTGAATAGGTTGCATGCATCGTTTTCTTTAAGTGCACTGTCCTTCTATCGCCACTGGACTGGCGTTGCGATTCAGAGTTAATGGAAAACAGTTCTCAGTTTCTTCAGGCGTTTCCTACAGTTTACACTGGATTGGATAGCGAAGGGCGTGTTGTAAAGACGTTATAATTCACCGTTTAAAGTAATGACTCAACAACGTCGTTAAGTGAATGCATGAGAATTCACAGTTTAAATTTATGAGGTGAGATAGACGATAGTGAGGCGTGAGAACAAGAGATTTCACCGTCGAGATAGTCGTTGCTGAGAAGTGAATGCACCAGAATTCACTGTTTAAATTCATGACGTAGAATGTCAGTGATGTGAAAGCATGCGATTTCACGGTAAACATAGTTGTTGTTCTGAAGTGAATGCATGCGAATTCACTGTTTAAATTCATGAGGTAGGAAGTCAATGATGTGTAGTTTTTGCACCGCTTGGATAAACATGGAGATGAAATTAACCACGTTTAGCCACAACTCAGCCAACCAAGGTTTGCGAACTCAACATTGGACTGTTCTGGGCTACAAGTTACAGCTGAAACAAAGTTAGAGCTTTAATGTCATCAGCCTGTGACCGAGATTTAGGGTGGTAACGCCTAACTGGATAGTGATTTCACGCTTTTACACTTTGCCTCTGGTTGTTGCATTTGGGACGCAAAGTCCTTCCAATCACTAAGCTCACGCAACAGAATTATACATGTGAAAATATGAATTTATCGTGACGGAATTCCCTTATCTGATAACAGAATAATTTTGAAGAATGAATTGGCAAAACTACGTAAGGCTGTCGCAGATTTGTCTCGACCCTCGATTGAGGTTATGTTGAAGAAAGTACTAGACTATGCTTCACGCCCACCCTCAGAATTTAAAATATATGAGATGCTTGGTATGGTGGAAGCGTTACAAAACGCTGCTCGTGGTAATCACGTTGAGAAATGTGATTATTATCGGTGTGCATACCACACCGCACTTAGCAAACTTGACTTGCCACCAGTCCACTATCAGTCCTTGGTTCTACAACTATTGGGAGACAAAGATCATCAGAAGGTCTTGGATGCCGTTACAAAAGTGGAGAAATCTCTAAGTAAAATGCACCCTTTACCATATCCTTTACCATCTCGATTTCGTCGGCCTGATCTCATGCAGGCATCAAGAAGCGGAATGTCACAAATACGCTGTTTTTATTATCGCAAACTGAGCCACATTGCTGTGGACTGTAATTTGAGAGAACCCAACCAATCACCATCCCCACAGCCGCCGCCCTCCACCAAACGTGATGAGGAAAAACAATAATTGCTACCAGGAATTTTGATACATGCGGTTTTGTGTTAGTCTTCTGATTGTTGAGGCTACTTGTTATGCCATATTTAATGAAATGTTTAGGTAATTTCAAGGTATATTATGTGGATAACTGTCATATGCGTATTACTATATTATGAAAAATCAACGAATAAAATAATAATAATAACAATATAAAATTACAAAAAAAATTTGAGAGAGAGAGAAAAGGAAATGGGAGTTTTTCTTTGCATATATTTTTCTTTATCGTCCAAGAGAGAAGATGGCTTTGATAGCAGGGTCTCTAAATAACCCTCCTGGTCACCATGTTGGGTCAGGGCTGTCTCCTCTTTGCTGACGGTATGGGCTCTCTGTAATTTAGTTGTTTGTATCACAGGTTGCCTTTGAGCAATGGGAACGGTCAACTTCTTTCGATGATGCGCTCTACAATCTGCCACTGCATTCTGAAATGCGTTGGGTCACACTCTATGGGGAGCCCATTCTGGTCAGTGAAGAGGGGATGCTAAATGCACACTTATGAGATGCCGTCGACTTGGTGGAGAATGGCCAGAAAATTGGGGATGTGGGAGCGTTAGTTTTTCGCGATCCAAAACACTTCCGGGCGGGTGAACTGAATCAGCATGCACAGTTTTGGCATAAACTGCCAGACAACGTGTCGTCACCATCCCAATCCTAGGTGCTCCCGTCGATTAATAACTACGTATCAGTTTTTCGGTATTTTCAACCGTTTAAAGGAAATTTTAAAGGTGAGCACTTTGATTCCGCTCTCCCTCCACCGCGGATGTTTCAAAACAATATTTCCTGTCGGCCGCTTGTCCAATTTATCCAACAAACATTGCTGGATCGCCTACATTTTGGTGCCGTCTCTCTTGTTGGCCGGGTAGGACATGTTCAGTCACCACATTCAGTTTTGCCACTCATTGTGGAACCTACAAACCTCGTTTGCACCACGACGCACGATTTCTTAACCTTTGGATGTAGGACAAACTGTTTTCCTTGGATAAACTAACAGACTTGCCGCGCTATGTTTCAAAAGACATGTATCAAATTGTGCTTGATGACAAGTCAGGTTATGATTACCTCTTTATGTCCACGGACAGTCACGTGTATTTTGGATTTCAGTGGGCTGGTTGATTTTTTACTTACAATACCTTACCATTTGGGTGGAAGATCTCTCCATATGTGTACCATACCGTTGGTGTTATGGTCTCTAATTTCTTTCGGTCCATATACATTCCCTGCTTACTTTACATTGATGATCGCCACAACAAACAGCTGCAAATATCACACATCCAGGGTGAATATGCCAATCTTGCAGCTACAGATGACCAAAATTTTCCCGCCGCAAAATCCACTGTATTTATTGTGGCCTTTTATCTAGTTCGACTCGAATATTTTCTTGCGATCCTTAAATCCATTTTCATCCCTCAGAAAGAAGTGCCTTATCTAAGTTTCCGAGCTGATTCAGCTCACAAGGTTTTCCACCTAATACCAGATAAGAAAATGAAATTCTTGAATCTTATACGTACCACTATCAGCTTGCGTAGTGTTTCCATTAAGACCCTTCAGCGAATCGTGGGCAAGTGTGTTTCTTTTTCCTTGGCGGTTCCTGCTACTCAACTGTTTATGCGGAAAATGAATGCGGCTATTTCAAATGGTCTTCCCACACAAACATCAATACCATTATGAGTTGCTTTATGAGAGGAAGTTACCCATTGGTTATTTCTAGAAGAATGGGACGATACCCTCCCCTGGCGCGACGAGCGACATGTGTCTATAAGTTTAGTTGTGGATGCTTCACAGTCAGGTTGGGGTGGTGCAATTCTGACACCCACTTAACACCAAGTATCAGATTACTGGAGCACTGAAGAAGAGTTCCTTTATATAGTAGCCAAAGAAGCTATGAGAGTGGATAAAGTTTTGAATGCTTTTCAAGAGTCTGTAAGAAATGCTCGAGTCGATATTCAATTAGATAACCAAGCAGTAATCAACGCATTGCAACTTCAGTGCGGAAGAGATCAGACCCTCAATACTATTCTGAAACAAATATTTTTTATGTCAATTTGCTTGAATGTCCTTCTTCACTTTACCTACGTCTCTTCTAAGGAAAACCCAGAAGAGACACCATCAAGACGGTTATCCCTCCTTGACTGTAAACTAACTGCCTTAGTGTGGGACACTATTCAACATGAGTTTGGGAGGCCTATGGGTCATACATGTGACTTCATGGCCTTAGATTCGAATGCCGTGTCAGACAAAGTGGGAAACCCTTTGCCCCACCTCACCCCTCACCCCTCCCCAGCTTCGATGGGAGTTAACTTCTTTGCACAAGACTTATTCCACTTTTCCCTTCTGATGCAGTGACCTTACGTTTTTCCTCCACTCGTGCTCATTGGCCCAGTGTTAAAATTTCTCCAGCCTCATCGCCACTCCTGCACGGTAGTAGTTTTAGACATCTACCCTAGGAAATACTGGTGGCCTGTTTTGTGCTTTTACTCAAGTAAAACATACCGTGTGGCTTCGCACGGTGCTTCTGATGTGTTGCTTTGTCCTTCTACAAATGGATGGCAATCATATTTAGACATCCCAGGAGATTTGTGGGTGTTTTCAGTGATTTTCTCGTAAAGAAATAAGTTTTTTTCGTCGACCTCTCAACTAGTTGTTGGTAACCATTAGATATGGATATTAGTTTTGCCTTAGGAACTTCCAGTGGTGGTGAAACTCTTTACACCATCGGTCTGATGTCGAACTTGTAATCATGCTGATGATCATGATTTTCGGTTTTCTCAGCGGTGTAGATATAGACGAAAAGTACTAAGGCGTGTATTTACAATGCCTGTGAGCATTAACCTTGTCGAAATTGATGAGAGACTTCAACAACTTCTAAACTATGATCAGGTCACCAGTTATTGCAAACACAAGGAATCTTTGAGGACAGAACTGGAATCCTTTCTCGCAGTGTTACTGAAATACGTTATGTTAGCAACGGTCACACCTCATGATATCTGTTGTTTCTTAATCTATAAAAATGCCAAAGGCAAAACTCAGGTTCATCGCCATGGATGTCCCTATATGGGAAAGAAATGTAAACAAGATTGTCAATGTTCTCTGCACTTTGCCTACAAACCTGTGGATTCCTTTATTGGCAAGTTACGTGCCATATTTCATGCCATAGAGCGAGATGGCGAGTGGGGCAAATGATTGGGGTTGGGTAACCCAGCTGCAGACAGGTCGGTAAAAGACTACTTAAGACTCGTGACCGCAGAAGAACTGCAGGCCAGGGTCACACCGAAGCAAGCCATGCCATTCTTTGTCGACAAATTAACATAGTTATGTCTTCACTTGGACAAGAAATTGCAGGAAACTTCTGACGCCATTTCTCGTTTCCGCATTGCAAGGAACCAGGCTTATTTCAAGGCAGCATTTTTCAGTGGCGATCGACCTTGGGACTTGCGTCAGGTGAAAGTTCCAGAAATTCTGAGGTTCCCGAACAAGGTTGGTTTCCTCTTAAATCATGTTTGGGGTAAAACCCTCCAGGACAGCGATGAAAACGTGTTTCGTATCAGACGGAATTTGCAACAAGTGATATGCCCGATACGAGGGATTGAAACCTACATCAAAATTGCTCAACAGCTGGGAATATATCTCAGGACCGGATATTTGTTTTGCCCAACGACACCTGACTTGGGCGTGAAAGATGCTCCTTTCACGTCTTCTGCAGCAGAAGCACAACTAAAATCCTATTTACAAGAAATGAATGCTGATGAAGGGGAGACTCTTCATGGTGTTCGCTTGGGTTGTGCCATATCACTAGCTCTGTCGGGTGCGGAACGTACAGAAATCATGGACCATTTTGGTTGGTCGCGGTGACATACAGCAATTTATTACATGCAATTGGCAAAGGTCGTCAATCCCGCTAGGGCATCCGTACGATTGGCGTCAAACGATGCAATGGAGACTTGTCAGGAATGGCTGGACATTAATAACTTAAAACGTTTTGTCTCAGCATTCTCAACTCGGTATTAACTTATTAAACGGTGTATCTTTGTACTTTAAGCTTTATTGTAATTATGGTCTGGACGGTGCTAAAAGAAATGTGCATGTTGTTTGTTGAGGGAGGGGTTTAGTGATGGATAAGTATTGGAAGAATTGGTTGTAGGGAGAGATAGAGAAGAGGAGGGGTGAGGTTCAGATAGGATGATGTGTGCTGACCAATATTTTATTGCCATGCCTTATTTCAGCTGAGCAAGAAACGGAGTGTTGTGTAATAGAATACTGTTTCACATAACAGTGTACCATGAAGCAAAAGAAACGCAAGTGCAAACTACTTCTGTTTTCAGACGAACAGAATGTTCATTCCCGAGCTAATGATTAATCACACTCATCACAATTAACAAGCTTGTAACAGTAAATATCATTACCCTGCTAGCGAGAAGCTTAAACAGCTCGTCTTTGTTACAGCCAACCTTCAGAAATCCTTGCCAGTTAGATGGGATTCTCGTTGTCATCAAACTCTGCTTCGTTGTCCAGTGCCTTGTTTTTGTCGGATAGATTTCTTCAAAGAGTCGTCACGATACACATCCCACACCACGTCAACCCTCTTCACTGATTCCAGCTGTCTCAGTATGTATGGAGTAAACACTTTGTTGAAGTACTCCTCAAATGTTTGGGCAGTTCTTCGATGTAGCGTTTGAACAATCACTGCTCCGTCGAGAATGACCGCATCAAGCTCATTGATTTGCTCTTCCACCAACTTAGAATTCGTCATACACTTGATTAAATTAGCTTTCTGACGGGATCTGAGTTGACCCATTACAGAGAGGGTTGGTACAATTAGGGTTGATTCTCATACTGGAAAAATTCGTTCGGGTTTCCATCCCTGCTTTGGCAAGCAATGTACAGCCTGGAAATCAAAGCACAGTCTTCTTTCAGCTCTGCTAATTTCGCTTTGTCCTTTGAGAGGACTTTCTTGTTAGTGTTGTCAAATGTGGGGAAGTTATTCTTCTTCAAAGGGTCAGTAACAGGCTTGTCCCGGTCAACGAAACGCTCCGTGATGAACATGTTGCACTGCTGCTCACCAATCGCTCTTGCATTACGTACAGTGTAGGCCACGGTACTGTTCATAATGTCCTTTGTGTGAAGAGCCAAAAGTTCTTCGCCCTCTTCCATAAAAGGATTACCCATTTTTTCAAAGGATCGTACAGTGTTGATGACATCCTTGGCAAATGCTCGCTGAGCGGCAGATTTTTGTTCATGATGAGACGTTGAGTCATTGGTCGAAATACCTCCTTCAAACTCAGCAACCATTCTTGACATTTCGGGACCAGCTACCAGCCATCGTCGAAGGGCTGCTGGGTTTTCAGTCAGCCCCACAGCACCTCCTTTGCCTTTTACAACAGCGTTTACTTGCTCATGACCATGATCAAGCGCAATTGCGGAAAAGAGTGGCTTTTTCTTGTGGACCACAAAGTTGCCATTGGAGAATTCCTTGTACACTTCTGGGTGCTTGGATAGAAGTTTGCACATATCCCTGTAATGGGATATAATATGCATGTAGCCAGTACGTAATACAGTACAATTACTGTGCTTGGTTTACAATAACTACTCTTTGTAACAAAATATTGTAGGGATTGTATAAAAGGTTTACCTGTAATGAACGGAGAGCCAGCGGGCCTACTTCCGATGATTAAGTGCAAACATCCATGGAAGGATCTGTCTCAGAGTTGTGACATACATCTTGAAGTTTGCCTCTCTTAATGCCTCCACGAGGGTTAGGCAGGAGAGTTCAAGTTCCAGTACTGTTGACCAATAAAGGAACTGCAGGCCCATGGAAGACCGATCTGTCCTCCACCCTCGAAAAGACTTGACTTCATTTGGATGAGTAGCCTCAATGTACTCCTTGTGTGCTTTCCACATCATGGTATGCAGACTAATTGCTGTGATTTGGTGAGCTCGACGTGTCCTGGTGACATGACTTGATGTGAGGAATGAATCGGCAACGCCTGGTGTGGCTACTCCCGCACTGCTGAGTACCTCCATCCACCCACTTCCAGTCAGCCATGTCCCAGCAGCCTAGAAGGATACCATTTCTATATGGAGTCCACCCATCATGCATAACAGTTTGTCTTCACTGAAAGTGTCCCCAAATGTCCACTGAAATTTTGTTTGCTAATGCAAACAGCGGCTGGTCTAGAGCGACAACAGGGATCTGTGACGTATTCACGTGGCGCACTGCAGACTGGATTACTTTCATTGCATGAGCTATCATGGCACGTGAATGAGCGTTTTCTACGAACATTGGTAACAATGGAATGATTGCGGGATTGTGGCTTGGTAGTGCGGATGGGAGGCTCAGTATGCTGCCCAGGATATGTTATCTTTCTCACCAGCTTCCTCTTTGTCTAAGAGTTCCTTCACACTATGCAGCCAGTCCTGTTGGTTGTCTTCCTTACATTCCTGACTGTCAGTATTCAGCGTTACTGTCACAACTGGTGAATAAAGATCACTGTCCCTTGTTGTTCCATGCAGCTTAACAGCAGTGTAAATGGGCAATGGGCACTCTGTTGATCTATTGTGACGAGTGCTTCTTACTCCTTCAGATCTGTTGCGAAGTCGAGATACAGTGTTAAAAACAATCAACTGGGCAATGGTTGCGCATGCTTGATAATCATTGGCATCTATGCTGGTGGTTGGACCTTTAGTGTTCATCCCTACCAAAGTTTTCAACGTTGCTGGGAGAGCATCTTGTTGACAACCGGGAGCAAATGTTCCATCAAACGAATTTTTTGTTTGGAGAACGTCTCGCCGGATGATGTTTGCAGCTTAGGCTAGGTACAAGGCCTCATCAGTTCCCTTGTTTGCCTCTTTCAATACTCCTCCGATTTCTTCTTTTAATATCAACAACACTTTTATGCCATAATGATGTTCAGAGAGACCCGGAAATGTCGGAAGTATTCTTTTTCCAGTCTAATAGCATTTACCTTCTCACGTTCTGCACCCATTTCTTTAAACTTTGAAGAATAAAAGCTAATTAGCTCCAAACGTTTTAGTACCACAGGATCTTCTGATTGCAGACATTCATCAATATATGCAATGAGTTTGGCATATGCAAGCTCATCGAGGTCGACATGGTGACTGGAATCAGGCGATCTTCCCGACTCCGATGTTTCTGGCATTAATTGCTTTGCTTGGTTATACAAACTGACTAAACATTTTGCGTGATACTTTGCCTTGATTGCCATTAGATCCCATGCAGAAAGCTTTGCGATCAGCTTATAATCTTTCAATACTGCTGCACGTTTTCGGATGTTTTGATCGGCACGGAACGTTGAAACAATGGGTATTGCTCAGTAAATCAGGGACACTCGGGCACCGTCCTTTAGTGGGACTTGTTGGTGGTTGTTCCACTTTCGCCGATTCTGATGCGTCCGTATCGTCTACATGTCCTACGTCTGTAGTTTTGCGTTTCTGCTGTGCTCTCGCTAACTTAAGGTTACTGAAACATTCTCTGCATGACTTGTGCCAGGAGGCCTTGTTGACAGGAAGTGTCACTTTCATCCCCTGGCCTTTCATCTGATAAGCTAACATTCAAAGTATCTGGTACGAGTCCCAGATTCTGAAACTCTGAAAGATTCTTCACAAATAACGTGTATCCAGCTCCGACATCTTTCCTTTTCGAGTTAGCCGGACAATGCAAAGTCTCTGGCGTAGTAGAATGACAAATAATACACTTCACTCAGTCCATGGCGTCATGTAACTACCTTGCTGAAATTTAAGCAAAAATATTCGTCATTTAAACCAGAAAAAGATTTTTAAAAATTGTGTACTTACTGCCTCGTAAGTTCAAAAATCGTGAGATCAAAAATCAGGGCCATTCAAATTAGAGGTAGAATAAAATCTCATTTTCGTCAGTTATTTAGCAAGATCTCTTTTTTGTTTTTCAACTTCGGTAAGTTGGTATATAAACTGATAGAGAATGTTGAAGACTATCGTACCACAAATTATTGCGTGGTTCAGGGGCATTTTGAGGAAATAGGAATCACTTTCAGAAAAAAAATGTTGTCTTGGGTATCCTGTGATTCTTGGAATGAATAATAACGCCTATTAACTTGAAACCTATACTACAGTTCAACTCTACTAATTACTTAGCGTAATTCAGCAAGTCGAGTTCTCCTAAAATCCACCATCAGACTTCAAACTGCCACCAGACTATTAGGATAACCATGCCACCACACATCAAAACATGAATAGTATCAAAGCCTAAAAAAACAATGGCCTAAAGAACAGGGCTAGAAACTTTAAAAGTTGGTCTAGTAATTTTAAAATTAAATTACTTATATCAAAATTCATTTTAGAGAAAAAAAAACTTGATTAGTTCTTTAGACGGACTTCCCTCTAAACAACACAAATATGCCACATATATGAATGTAAACGATCGATTTCATAAAGAGATCAAAAATTAAAATAAGATTAACAATAGTTGTGTTCTTGTGTTTTTGTTTGCAGTTGGAAACTTATGATCACTATAATGAATATCTCGAGTTACTTACAGTTGTGTTTTAAGTATTGCAAGAGTTTTTTGCGCTTCAGTGTTTTAAGTTGAACGAATTTTCAGTATTTCATGTGATGTCAATAAAATCAAATCTCAGCATGAGTGATAACTAATTTTTTACATTGATCATAATAACACAGAAAGGAAATATTTTATATAATGCAAAAGACTAGATAAAGTTATTTCAGTGTGTAAATACGAAAATGTTCTTACCACGAAAGATATAGCTTTTCCTCCTGACAGCAAACTTGGATTCGGTGAAGGGACTGGGCACCAGTGTAAATAAATTTGCTGCGATCAACACATCAATCGTAATGTGTTTGGTTCGCAATTGAAAGGAACAAACCTTCAAAGCTTGACACTACTTTGGAATATCTTCTTTTGCTTTAAAAAAGAATACACATTTGCTTCGCTTGGCCACAGCATCTCCAATCGACTTTCACGCACAAAGATCGAGTTACATGACATCTCTTTGTATTGAAAACAAAAAATATATGTTTTTCTTTGTTATTTCTGTAGTGGTTGAACATTTCTCCCCTAAATGTTGTTTTAGCAGTAATTTGGTTACTAGTCTCGTTTCCATGTCGGCCATTTTGCAACATGCGCAGTTCTTGGCTCCAATGTTAAATTTTACTTGGTTCCATATCCAAAAATTTTAGTGCTAGGGGTGTTCGCAATGCGGCAAAGTTTCATGCTTTAACCATAAAAATGAACAATTTGACACATTTTTGGTCCTTAGCAGCTGTACTACAGTAATACATAGCAGCAATATAGTAACATTGACTTGTAAATGTAAACTTTCCCAGCCATGATTATTTATTCTATATATTCATTACAACGCAAGTCTGTCGTTAGACTACAATATATCCACAAAAATTCATGACCAACTATTTTAAATTTACTTGATTTCAGTTGCAGATTTTCGCCTCATTGACTTAGCCCCAAATGTGCAGCCTGTATATGATCTGGAACAGTAAATGAAAGTCTA
This sequence comes from Phenganax subtilis, assembly GCA_025434845.1. Lineage (NCBI taxonomy): Eukaryota > Metazoa > Cnidaria > Anthozoa > Malacalcyonacea > Clavulariidae > Phenganax > Phenganax subtilis. Next base: position 48,002 of record JAOBYK010442010.1, on the reverse strand, counting down.
CATCGCTGCACGATTATCCGATGTCTTGCAAACTTTTGCTTTTTTCGCCTGTAATCGCAGACTTGCAGCGTTTTGTTCGATCTATAGTTCTGACTACTTAGGATGGCAAGAAACGCCAAGAAATTGCAACTTTCATTTGGAAAAATGTATAGCTGTAGCAATAAAGTTTTCATGTGGTGTTATTTGTCTCACTCCTATGACTTCCGCCATATAGAAAATATTTAATATTTTTGCGCAAACACGTGTTTGATCCCAATTTCAGTAAAAATGATGGTCATGCTCACGAAGTTGTTTAACATTTTAATAGAAATATGCACGAGAAATACCTGCATACACTCCCTGGAGTTTACACTATGACTGACTGAATGATTGACTCATGTGAAATTTTGCCACCCATCACAATACTGCAAACTCTCGGAGAAACTTTGTAGGAAAGAGTAAGACCTATGTGGCACTCGTGATTTCCTCTACGCTTGCACGCGCAGTCTTTGGCTTTCTCGTAGTTCGCCCAGATAGTTCGTCGCATATGGTTACCACATAAAAGACTGGAGTCGAATGGTCTGTTCATACAGATTATCCATATCCTGTATGATTAAAACAGTCATTATATCAGCCATGCAACTGCAACTGCAGCTTGCAAAACTCTGCGCATGCAGTGAGTTATTATAAGTCAAAGCATGGCTTGAGGAACATTAGAGAGGTTAAGATTTCATGGTTTCTTGTAACGTGTACGGCTTGCTTGACTCCTCATTTTGATTTTCCGCGATAATTTTGGGCTTAGCAAAACTTAATTTCTGCATATTCTCCACGAAACAGTATTCTGTACCAAATGCGAACAAAATGTAAAAATAAGCAAAAAGAAGTTTGCAAAATATTGTTGCGAAAGTAACGCTGCCCGTACCAGTTACAAGAGACTGGGGTATCTTAACCTGATTAAATGGCCACGTAATCCTTTGGGGGCAAAGGAAATTCACTAATGTGGCAAAAAGCCATGCAATTAGTTTGCAATAGCATAGTTGATGAGGGTTCTCAAGAGCATAAATTGTTTAATTAGAATGTTATTATTCAGCGTGAATTAAGTTTGTCTGAATAAAAGTGTTTTGTTGCTGTCTAGAACGTAATCACTTGCATGTTTGACCAGTCATAAACGAGCAGGCGATGAAGAGTAATCGCCTGGTAATCGCTCAGGTAAAAAAAAAGAAACCGTGGCAACTATACTATTACACCTAGAAAGCTAATTGCTTCGAAGTCAAAAACATGCATGCAAATTATCTAGATTAAGTATGCCAAAACGGGAGATTTCCTTTTTTACACGCATGCCAAAATATTGAGGGACCATCATATGTACCTATAGTGCTCTACTGTGTGCCTACGCACAATTTCAGGTATTTCTACGTCACAGCCCTATAAAATAAAACTGCATCTTAAAATTTTCAACGCCGCTCCTGAATTCATGTGAATTTGATTCTCAAATAACAGCTTTTCAGTTAATTTTCTGTGAACTTCTATATCGAAATTCACTGCTTGGTCTGCGCTTCCTACAATTTATCGCTATCGCGCTCAAGTATTGCTCAAAGTCGTTCCAAACAACATGAGCCATTGCCTGTCAGTCCGGAATTATCTTTGGCATAATAGCCGGCTGACGTGTTGCATGGTATGAAAAATGGACCACTTAGCAAACACATATTTCTCTTCTAGGAACACTGGCTTCGTACAACAGAGGCTGGTTCCCTCAAACGTATGCATCCATCAAGTGTACAAGGAGTAGAAGACATGGTATTTTAAAATTGCTTTCAATATTGTGCAAGTGTAGCTTGCTCAGTTGCTGTGGACAGAGTTTATGTAATAACGACATTTCCGAGACACGTGTGAAATTTATCGTTTCGGCTTTTTAATTGGACAGACGATATTTTTCACATTTAACAAAAAATCGTCTGTTCGCGAGCTGTTTTTTCGCACATGCGAGCAACATGGCGACGTTTAAGAGTGCTACTGTAAAAGAACTCATGCATGGAAACGCCATTAAAGGCTTAAAGAAACAGGGGCAAAAGCTGTTGTGATGACCCAGTCACATTTGTAATACTATGTTGTTAAATTTTGTTTGTAATCTAATATGAGACAAAGCGTATAAAATAAAATAAAAATCGTACTTTCTCACCAGCCTGAAGTAACCTCTATATCTTGCCCAAAAATTTAGCCTCGAGACTACGCTTGGGCACTTTGTGACCAACGAAACTCATCAAGATAACTGATGTTCGTGCACTTTGTGACTATTTGTGTTTTTTGTAACATGGGTTAGCGCAGCTTTCCACTTCAACTAGTTTGCCGTTCTTTTATCGCACGTCGTTAGTTTTGCACGTTCTGCAGATTGTGAGAATAACTATACTGTTCTGAAAAAGGCTCCAAATTGCACAAATCTTTTTGTAAAAAGAGATTTTACATACGTATGGATAGTTTAGAAAATACAAACAGTTTCGAAAATAATAGAACTCCCTAAGAAAGCGGCCTGTGGGAAATTTATGGTGAGTTTCTAAAAAAGCAAATTGGCAGACAAAGGTGTGCATTAATGCAAAGCATAATGAGACAAAACGGCTTAAAATATGAACACAAGATACTTTTCAGTGACCTTTTAGAAATTTTGTTGTCATTAATCCTTGCAAAACTTTACCTTTAAGGTAGGAAACAACGACGTTTTTCTCTCAAATTAAGTTAAATAAAGATTAAAAGTTGTCATTTTTGTGCGCAAGCTACTTCTGTAGAAGCAATAAATAACAAACAACTCCTTCTCTGGAGAATGTATTAATTTTTACGAATTTTTTCTTATTACAGTCGAACCTGTATATAACGACCACCCTCGGGACTTTGAAAAGTGGCCGCATAATACAGGTGGCCGCCTAATACAGGTTGACCAAAAATGCTCCACGGGGGGTGATTTGGGTGTGTTTAAAATTATATCAACGCCTCATTCAAGAAAACAATAAGACAAGCAAACTAGAGCAGTATTATTTCAAACAATTTATATCATATTTATAAACCTAACGTTTAAATGAAAGGTATACGGCGGACTAAACATAAACCTAATGTGGTTCCGTTATGTATGTATGTATATAAAACATGAACAGAATAAAGCTCGTAATTATAAAATGTGTTAATGAGTTATGCGTGTTTACTCCAGTATTCTTGGGCTTCATTGTTTCGAAGGTGGCCGCTTAATACAGGTAAAAATAATAGCAAAAGCTAGAAATGGGACTCCCTAACTGTGGTCGCGGCCACTTAATACAGGTGGCCGCTTAATGCAGGTGACAAATATAGTAATTCTATATGGAAAAAATCGGGACTTTGAAAAGTGTACGCTTAATGCAGGGTGGCCGCTTAATACAGGGCCGTTATATACACGTTCGACTGTATTTACATTTCAAGTACTCACATACATCATACCAATTAAAAATTTCATTTCATCACAGATTTTGTTTGTACATTATGTAGCGTTCATCAAAGAAAACATCTGCTACGTATTGGTAAAATACGACAGGAATGAAAAACTGACCTTACACTAGGCATAGGAACATTGTTGAGGAAAAATATGTTTCGGTCCACGGCGATTAAAGGGACACTCTATACCCCCCAAAAAGCTGAATCTATCTCAAAACAGTCATTCATTAGTCTCAATTCTTTTTTGGTAGTGAGATATTCGACATTGTTTCACTGAATTTGAGGCACCTTTGGCCGCCATGTTTTCTCGAAACGGGGAGATGCACTACAATTTAGAGCACTGTGACGTCATTGAGTGATTGAGCGTGGAATGTTGTTATTCGATATCCATAATACAAAACTAAACGTAAATCAAGGTATATATTCTCCAACAACGCCACATTGCCTGTATCCAGAATAAACTAACAACTCAAGCAAAGTTCCGGGAATCAATTAGGATCGAGAACATTCAGGAAATCGATTGCACCTAGCAAAATGGCGAGAATTCACCCACTGAATTCATGCAAGCCATCCAGAACTCATTTTGGTTTGCTGTGCGGAATTTACGGACGTTTGCTTAGCGAGAAAAGCCATACTAAACGTACAGAACAGTTCAAAGTCTACTTTTTTATTTCGAGTTTTTGTTGAAGTAAACCAATAACGCTGGGATTACCTACTCGAACAAGTGCGCAAAGCCAAACTAGAGAATCAAACGTGCATATTTTCAGCATATATACTGATATTGTCCAAATTATGTCAAGAAAATAGCATTTGCACACCCGTTGAATGACATCCTTATGCAATTTACTACAAAAACATTGTTTCAGACTGCCTTACAAATGGATTTTAAAGGCATAGTATCAAACTAAAGTCATATTTACATCATGGTCTACCGTAATAGTCCTTTACTTTCTATTATTGGTAATGAGGCTGCCATTCAGTGTGAACTGTTAGCATGGCAAATGAAGTCAACAAAGGCCAGTGTTACCAACTTACCGTTCCAAATTAGTCTCAAACCACATAAATTTACTGATGCTCCACATGAACGACTGTTAATGTACCAGATAGGCACTGCATCGACAGCAATCCATGCCGCAATCACAACGACACTCCACAGTCCATCACTCCAATAATATCTTGAAAAGTCTTTCTTGCTAAATACTATGACATAAAATCTTCATGTACACTTGCAGGATTGCTAGAAATTCATCCGAACCTCGCTGAAAGAGTTCGCAGACTGAGTCAATACTCAAAATTCGCTGATCTCTCTTAGCCCACAATACTAATTTATAGTTCGAGTTTGTTTTCTATCACTCAATGGCATCACTACACTCAAACAATTAGCAAAATTGCCCGACCCTCTGGCCAAAAATTCTAGAGACAGCAAAATGGCGCGAAAATCACTGAAACAAAGTGGAATATCTCGCTAACGAAAATGAATTGAGGCTAACGAATGACTGTTCCGAGATAGGCACACGAAGGGCTTTCATATAAGTGCAACTTGTGTTGGTGCGGAATGTCCCTTTAAAAATTCATCGCTTACTTTCAAAAATAAATATGTTTAATTTGTATAATTTGAAAATTTCTTCACTGCCGAATTTTGTACTTAAAATGAGATAAAAAATACATGGCTACCCTCGATGACCTACACAGCTATATACTGTGACTTGACAAAAGTTTAAATACAAGCATAAAAAGTTCAATATTATGCTATATTCCGCTACCTTTTTTCGACAAAACTTGTTCAACGTTGAAATACGTTACATTCACTATGCTTTTTGATGGCATGTATGACACATAAACACAATTTTTGTCATTGCTAGATATTTTTTAATATTTAGTTAGAAGTTCTTTGCTTTTATGACCCTCTCTGTTGTTTTTTTTGCTTTAATTCAATTAGTCGGCTCTCCTTTTGTACAGAAGCTGTTTTTGCAAATGGTATTTGTATCAATATGTTGACATAAATAATGTGGGAAATGCAAATATTCTTTAAAAATGAGCCTTTACTGTAATTTTACGAGAATATGTCATTTTCTCCCAAATATAATCAGTGTATTTAAACTTTTGGCAAGTCACTGTATGTATGTCGGATCTTGCGCGACTGGTTCCTCGAGAGTCAAGTTGAGTCAAACAACAAAGGGATTTTAGCCATGTTGGAATAAAATTTCGTTTGAAAACAAGGAATATTCTCCGTCAGATATAGTATGGTTACTACTGGTCATGGAAAGTTTGAAGATATTTTAAGTATAATAAAAATTGCTCACATACAGTTAAACAATTAAAACTTTCTTTGATAGAATAACAATTGTTTGTCCCTGTACATTTCCACTGCCAGCCTGTAATCTTTCATGCACAAAATTATAATAATGTGTACCAGAGGTTGCTTTGACCATTTTAGTTGATGAATGTAATGCAACGCTAAGGGGCCTGTTTTTTGAAAAGATCAAAAATGTGCATACATGAACCTTTGACCCTAAAATTTCAACATTACAGATTTCTGCGATTTTGCATGCATTACCAGTTGCCATGGCTACCAACTCAACTGTCCAATTAATAGTGTAGTTTTAGATTACCTGTTACTGTATTAAATTAAAGTATTTATTTCCATTTAGATCCAACTTGGAGACTTGCATGAAGCAGGAATGCTGCATAATCTGTTCATCAGATATTATAACCACAATATCTACGTAAGAAACATACTTAAGAAATTACCAATACAATTTAGATTAGCGAATGACGAAAATTTTATAAATCTTACTATCTACTGTTCGAGTATATACATGTGTTGCACCATTAGAATGCATTGTTTATTTCGCAACCAACTAATTTTTATTATATTATCTGGTTGAAATTTCAAAATGGTAATGAAAAAACATGTTACCTTGAAAAAACAGGACATAGGTATGCACGAGTTCTGTACGCAAAAAAGACATTGGAAATAATTCCTGTAGGTGATACATCTGCGTTAGACTCCCAACACAAAATTCTTGGATTATTAGCCAGATTAGGGCCCGCATAAAAGAATCCAAATGGGCAGTACTCGGCAAATGACCTCTTTTTCATAGCAATGATGTTTACGAGTGAAGAAAATTATCATTTTGAAAGTTTCAATTACTGTAGGAAGAACTGAAATTTTCAAAATACAGCACGTTGCCCAGTTTCCGAACAATAAACAACATTTCGGCAGTAAGTCTGTTTAGAAGTTCACGAGTAATACAAAATTTGCTTACTCACTTGCAAACTTTGTCTTTTTAAATGTGATGAACAAATCACTGCCGTGTGTTACATCTTCTTTGATAACAAAGCAAACATGAAAGTTGGATTGGGTGCCTAGTTTCCCGACACAAACACAAAAGTTTGTGTTTGCTAAAAATTCAATGTAAATTTATTGTACCACAGTCATGTATTTATTACAAGTTTATTTACATTATTCTTACATTCAAGACCAATTTTCCTGTACCAAATGGCATTCTAGACATCCCCCATTGTCGATTATAAACCAGCCTCGGCTGAATTGCTTTCTATCAGGACATATTAGTGGCATTGTATTACTGCCCTTCTTCATAAAAACATTGTAAACGCTGAAACAGATGATACTATTATTTTTCGAAGTATGCTCTTTTTAAAACATTTGAAATTTGCGCTTTTCACCCTGAAAAGTGTTCACATCAAGCAAATAGGCGAGCGCTGGTAAAAATATGTTATCATTTAAAAAGTTTATGGGTGTTTAATTAAAAAGAAGATTGTCACAACAACATTTTATCGAAATAATAAGACCCTTCGGCTATTTTTTAAGACAAAACCTAACTAGATGCGTGCTATTTTAAGGTAGACCGCTGAGTTTGTTCACGGTACGGTGAACGCACCTTTTAAAACGAATTGTTTGACCGGCTTTGACATAGACTATGATAACTACTCGAAGAACGGCCCTGAAGTAAATAAATGTGAAATATACTATAGTCGGGAATGATTGGAGTATTGCCGGAGAGTGTCTGTTTTATTGAGTTTCCGTTTTCCTAAAGAAAAAATACTGCGCGGAAACTGGGCAACTTATTGTACCTCATTTTTTGCACAAACTTTCTGAAATGTCAATGTCAACCACGATTTGATACATGGTCGTTATCGTATTAACTAACATTTCAGCTGGTTCAATATGGTCGCTGCTAGTGGACTCTCTTACCAGGAAAGTTTCAAATTCGTTGAAAAATTGAGGTTTTGATCCAGGAGGGCGATACCAAGTGGAAACTAATAGTGGTTTACTTTTTGTCTTTCTTATTTCAGTACAAACTGCCTCAGCATTCTCAGGGGTCAGTTCAGTTCTAATTATATATGGAATTACTCTCTTCACGTAAATAGCTACCCCTCCTCCATTGGTTTAACATAGTGATGCATATCTGCTACTTTTGCTCCAGGAAACGTTTTAATGTTGACACTTCGCTTGAGACTGTTGCGAAGTTTTGCTGGGTTGACATATTTAAGCATCGAGTCCCCGACAATGGCTACGTCGACATGTTGGTCCAGTTTCGAGCTGTGACGGTTTGTTAGCTCGTCTTTGTTAATTTCGTCTTGATTTGGTTTGGTTTTTAACCTGAGTGGTTCTTTCTTTCGATATAATTGGGAATTGTTGGAATTAAAACTTTTGTCCTTGCTGCTACAGGATCCGTCTCGGGCTTGAGTTATGCTCAGCTCGTCGTCGTCAATACAAAAGCCTTTCCTGCTAAGCTGTCCAGTTTGATCTTGCGCATTTGTGTTTCCGTCATTACCGTCGCTAACATCACTTAAAATTGAGTAGCGATTATTTCCAGAACGATTTCTATTGTATTCCGTTTCACTTGGCTTGATTTTAGGCCCGGCTGAAGTATTCTTTTGTTTGTTCACAACATTCCACGGCATACTTTTTGTGCATTTTTGATCTTCTTGTAAAATTTTTATAACTGTAATCAAGCTATTTCTTTCGTTTTCAAGATCTTTAGTTTTAGCAGACCTATCGGACACTATAAGTTTACAATTGTTCAATTGTTGCGTCAGTGCTGCATTATCTTTTGTCAGCGAGATAATTTCATCTCTAAGAAGGACTTTATATTCATCATGTTGGGACGCCTCGTTGCAGCTAAGATTGGCGTCGAACACGTTGACTGATTTTTAATCTTGAAGTTCTTGTTGAAGCTTTTCCAATTTGTGCTCTGTTCGCTCTTCGAGGCTCTTCATTTGATTAAGAATAGTTCTTACGGTGGTGTCTTTACTTAGGTTGGGTGTTTTTCCGCTCTCAGTGCTTTCTTTGTCGCTGTCTTCGTCTCTGGCACATGTTTCGCTGATCTCATCGCTTAGGTGAGACAAGGGTTCTTTCGCCGAGTTGCTACAGTTCACAATAGTCCTAAGCTGAGATTTAAGGTCGTCGCTTTCTTCTCCAGATATTGTTAGAGAGTTGTTGCTATAATACCATCTCATTGTAATCTTATCGAGTTCAAGTTTTTTGCAATCGCCGCTTGACGATGTCCATGATGTGTTCCTTCTAAATAGTTCGTTCATGAACGCTTTTAAATTTTCAAACGTTCCGTTCCATTTAAGCTTTCCTTTATCGATTACACATAAGTGTTCAACAATACTGTTACCGTAACTACCGATATTTTCCAATTTAGAAGAGAAAATATCGGAGCTCTCAGACAGACGTCCTTCAGCCATCCTCACTATCTGCGAAAGTCTTAGATAGACGATAAATGAAAAAAACAGCTTGTGAACTTGCAGTTTAGCATTGTGTTCTACGTACTAACCATATATAGAATTAGCTTTGTTCAAAATACCTTTCCTGTCTAGTTTCAAACACTACTTTGCACCAGCTTTGATAAAACTGCTTCGAAAGAGCATGCCATTAGATAGAGTGTTAGTCTAGGAATCCAAAGACAGTGCAAAGTTTCAAAAGACAAACGCTGCTGAAGATGCATAACAAAAAGCTTTGCAAGGTTGTTTCATTGCTGGCCAGTAGCCTATAGCTCTGTCAATGGAACGACTAGCCAAACGCAATTGACTATCAAGCGGAAAGTTTTCAAAACACGCCTAATTGTTAGAGTGTTTTTCATGTGTACAATGTTTACAAAATCTTTGCAAATTGTCACCTTACGCAAGTATGTAATTTCCATATTTAGCCAGCCAATCACATCCACTGCACCAGTGTTCCTGACACGCGCGCTATATCTGTAAGTAGTATATACTATGCCAGTTCTGCTGCCTAATTAATTATTCAAAATGGCAGCCAAACCCTTTGAGAATTCTGTTAAAAAATTCACAACCTCTTCACAACCTCTGACATAGAAAATTCACAACCTATCCACAACCACTGACATAAAAAAATTCACAACCTATTCGCAACCTCTGTTTAAAAAAGAAATCATAACACCCGGGTCATGTTATGACTTTAGTTTTTTTATTCGATCCAATACTCGAAAGGAAATCTTAAACTTACCAAAATTTTACTCCATTTTTTTGTTTTGAGTTCGTTCACGATTTCTTCCTTTTCTTGTTTCGAAACATGTCCCAGATAGTTCTCGAAAATAAGTTCCATATCCTTTTTATTAGGGTTATAAAACGTAACTAATTTACTAATATCATCTTGAAAAGGCTTGGTGATATTATTGAGTTGTTAGCGAACTTAACATTTGAGACGCGGCCGTTCTGGAACGCCACCGGAAATGATGTTGCCACAGCAAATGGCAACGGCGCATGCGTGTATATTTTTACGACGCGTTGCGTTTATTTCAGGGCGTGAGAAATTTGTTTTGATGTTGTAAAAAAAACGTAAGTGAAATAAAACCTTTTTTGAAGTATTGTTTTAAAACAAAAATATTTTTAATGTCTTGTTCGGTTCAAAGGACTGTTTACTAAATTTTCTACAAATTTAAGAATCATTTGAGCTTTTTTCGTCGATAAAAGTTAAAGTCTTATACAAAATACCCCTTTTGGCTTTTTCCAAGTGCAGTCAAAACAGAACACGGCATGAATTCGCAAAACACTACAGCAAAATCTGGATGGTAGGTTTCTCTCAGAAAGTACTTTCATTTGAATATCTTTTCCATGCCACAATCTCAATTCTAAGCAACTTTTTTTGTGTATTGTGCTCGTAAAATTCATACGATGTTTTGGTCGACCAATCACGATATTTTGTTCTGTTGTAAATCAAATGAGTCGTATTTCCATTCGGAAAATGGAGGATTTCTTGTTCGATTTACGTCGTAAGAAAGAACAAATTCTTCGTCATCAAGTAAGGCATCGAAATAAGCATCAACAATTAAGTCTCGTACATTTGCAAGAGCAGCCATCTTTGAAGCGTTTTAGTAGTTACTCGCAAAATCTCTTAAGTCAAATTTTCTGGGTTGCGAACGCCGTTCTCTTTCCAGGCCACTTATCGGTCGTGACGTTTAGTATGTGGCCGCGTCTCAAATCTTAAGTTCGCTGTTGAGTAATCACCACGCTGCTGAGCCCGAAATGTCTGGCGCTAAAGGCTAAGTTTACGAGTTCAGAGGTTCTTTTTTTTGACAAATTAGGTATTAGCACAATTGTCTGGAATAATGAGACTTTCAGTTCCTTTACTGGATTCCACCACCATTATTTTTAAGTAATTCTTGACCTCTTCTTGTTCCCAAGCCAGTACAAAAAAATTTCATTTCCGTCGTATTTCCACTGAGTATAAGTTTTATTCCACTTATAGGTGAGGCAAATGAGGACGATATTCTCAAACACTTCTTTATAATTATTTTCTAACATATCCAAAAGAAATCTGGTTTTTCCACAGCACGTCATACCCACGATAATCATATTCAAGCAATTTTCAGAAATATTATTACTATTTTTTCTTTTTTTTGACTTTACATTTAATTCCCTCAAGACTCCCTTGGAATCTCCGTTGTGTCTCGAGGTGATTCTTCGTTTGCTTTGCTCGTGCTTTGCGTACATGTTTTATTTGAGGATCCATAAACATTATTAAATTCTGTTAAAATTTTTTTCAAGTCGATATGTTTTCCCAAGATGATTACACCAGAGCCTATTCCCATGAGGTGAAGCCAAGGTGTAATATAACCTACAACACACCTGAGGTCGTCCATAAGAAGTTTATTAGCGATTACTTCTTCACGACAAATTTATTAGTTTCTTCTAGTTTTTTAAATTCGTATATGGATTTAATTCTCTTTAAGTTTTCTCTATTAGCCTTTTAAATACAGTTTACAGAGTTTTTAATCTCACCTCTTTCCACAAGATCTATTAATTCTTGCTGTAACTTATCGTAGAATTCCGTGGAATCCTCTTCAAGACTTTCTTCTGGATCTATGGTCATTTATTTAACGAGAAACCTTATAAGTACGTTCGCTTTTAAATAATGTATCGTATCAATCTTATTATTCTTCAAACTGACTAGACCATCACTGATCACGTAGATGATACAAACAACATTAGCGGTCGTTGCTCTTTTAGTGATCTCTAACAAAATACCATTTTGTGCGTCGACTAATTTTTTCCCATGCCTACGAGATGTTTATTTCCTATGGTTCTGAGATCTACAACTAAAGCAAATTTATCTTTAAAAAACATTTCGATATTCACCTCACACTTACTTTTACAAGATTCGATTTGTTCAAAGAATCGATGTGCTTCGTTGTATAAGTCTAACCGTTTTATACCCTGACTATAAACTCTATTGGGAACACCTTCGATGGTTACTTTGACTAGGTCGACATTAGGATAAACAAATTCTTCAGAATCAGTTACAGTTTTACTACTAAATAACATCACCACTCCAGCAAGAATTTTTTGGGGAAGGTTAATCGTTTCATTTTGAATCGTAGAACTTTTATCCCACTCTTCTACTTTTAAGCAGGTGACGTGCTTGTAACTAAAACTTTTTCCAGCTTCATACTCCAAAATGGCTCGAGAAGCAAGATCTGGATTATCGATCGTTTCATATTCTAGCTCAATATTTTCTAGACTGCATCCTTCCACGCTTTCTCCACTTTGAGCTTTCATGATCTTATCAGCAGCAGGAAGACTAATTGTATACTGGAATATTTGTCCCATAAAATATGGAGCAGTCACACCAGGATCACTTAAGATTTTTTTGATGTTGATTTTTTGTTTTGTTTTGAAGGGGTCGAACATGAGTTTATCGGCCACTTTTTAGTCGTTCCCCTGGTACCTCCATCATCAGATTTAGAAATAAGTTTTCTGAGATTTTCTTCTCCAACTCCAAATTCTAGCATGTCTTTGCGAGTGGTCTTGGAAGGCCACAAGTCCTTGTAGATTTCCAACTGGCTATGGTTATTATTATTGTAGACGGTGTCTTGTCCAATAGTCATGGCGAGTTCTTCCATAACAAGTTTTCCCAGGTTGTTTAAAAACCAAGATTTTGTACTAGCATTTTTAAAATCAATTTCAAACAAAAACTTCCAGGTACCAAGCAGTCGTTCTTTTGTAGTTTGAGAACGTCCACATAATGTTCTTCCCCAGGATTAGCTTTATTTGGATTAAACGTCACAATATGTTTTGTTCTTTGTCCTTCAATACCACTCATTTTAATTTTAAAAAATTCTGGTTCAAATTGCTTTTCAGTTCTCATTTATTATAAGAAGGAAAAAATCTAAGATTTTATTTCCCCGAATGTGAGCAAAGTGAGCGCAAACGAAGTGGGCCCGAATGAGAGCGAAGCGAACGCGAACAAAGTGAACCCAAACAAGAGCGAAGCAAACGCGAACAAAGTAAGCCTGAACGAGAGCGAAGTGAACACGAACAAATTGAGCCAAAACGTTATTTTTTTTTAGAATAATATTTTTTATAAGTAAACAATAGAAGAATAATAGTAGGGGTAGCGTTCTCGCCCAACATAAAAAATATAAAACTCACTAAAAGATAAACCCAATATGGAATACTTCCTAAGAAAAGGGTCAACAACAAGTATGAAATTTGATTAATCAAGTCGATGAACCGAGTTGAACCTCCACCCACTTTTTTCTTAACCTTTTCTCCAATAATTAAGGTATGATTTATGCCAGTAAGTAGTCCAGACTCGATGTAGCCTTCTCCAAAATTTGTTTTTTGAGTTAAAACGTAGAAGGTGGTGTCTATGGCGAGTACGACGCCTGGGATTATTCCATAAATAGTAGCAACGAGCAAAATAACACCAATCGTGATAACACCCACAAAAAACTCGAGAAATATTTTAAAATCTTCATTTTTCATGACGTCCTTGGGCTTACCATGAAAAAAAATTGCAATGGCTCCAAAAATAATCCCAAAAAGGGATTTTTCATTAAAAATTTGGGTTAATTGTAAAATTTCTTTAATATCCTTTTTTATTTGATTGGAGTCGGATAGTGGTAAATCTAGTTGTGTCTGAGATAGAGATCCCGACGTAATGTCCTTTAAGATAAGAAGAGATAACCAAGACGCTCTTATAGATCCTTGATGGGCTTACTATAATTGTTTTCCCCCAAGAGTTTTATTATTTCTTTAAATTTTCTTTTAAACTTTTTATCTTAACCACGACGCTATCTAAGTTGTTTTCAAAATAAAAGTCTAAGTTATCATTAAGATTACTTTCTCCTAAATTAATGAGAAGATCGCATTGTTCTTCTATGATTTTTTGATAAGTGATGGCAACATTTTCTTGACTCGAAAGGTCGATTAGATTTATTGTGGCTTATTCATTGATTTAAGTAAGCAAAGATTCCCAACAACACCATGAGCACAAACACGAGATTTAAGTGAAGGTGGTCATCCTCTTTTTCTTTGTTTATTTGTTCTTCGTTAGGACTCATCTTGCTTACGCTCTTTTTCTCGTTTATTTTACTCTTAGATATAAAAAATAATCTCGACCAGGTCCATAATTTTTTTAAAAAGTCGATAACCTCATTATAAGAATAGTATACATTTTGCCAAGCAAGATATAAAAAAAAACCACGACCCCCTTCCAAAAAGTTTCAAAAACAAGTTTTACAGAGTCTACGATAGTTCTTAAAAAACTTATTATGAGTAAACTTATGTAAACGGGAAATAATGAGATAAAACTGATAGATCTTGAAGTGCGTTCTCCGACTTGAAGAGGGATACAAAATAATATATTAATACAAACCACCAACACGAGTTTTATAAATTCTATCATGTTAAAGTCCACAAGACTGTTTAAAAAATTAAGCCAGTATCCAATCATACCCCACGTAGAATCATCCAACTTATCAGAGTTCTTAACAACCCTATTTAAATTTTTTAAGAAATTCGAAAAATCAATGGTGGAGTTTACGAGCTTCCAGAAAATGTTTTTACTTAAGTTAGTTAAGGATTCCATAATCGAGTCGGTGTAGTCGATCATGAACCCTATCCAAGAAAATGACGATTCGACACTATCGATCATAAACTCTTTTAAATCGTATAAGAGTTCAAAGAGACCAGGACTTAATGTTTTATAAATACTATAACGCAATTCGAGAATGTCACCAATAATCCCTGAAAATCGATGGAAGGTCAAAACTATGCGAGACTCTAAATAGAGCTCAGCATCTTTAAACTCATTAAGCCAATTATATATCACCTTTCCCCATAGTTGTTTCCAAATAAAAACTTATCTAATGAGGATGGTGTGTTGTCCTCATCATTATTTTCACTCGTGATCGTTTTTTCCATTTTATTTTGTTAAGATTTTTTTATTCGCTTTTCTTATGATTATAATAAATTAAAATCAATCCCATCAGTAGGATAAAAGGTCCTAATAATTTAATATTATATACTAAATTTTTACTTATTCTTTTATTTAAAAGGAAAGGATCAAGAATTTTTGAGCAGCTTTGCTTGTATTTTTTTCTTTTATAAATTAGAACCAAGACGACCACCCCAAATACGATTAACAGATTTTTAGACAAAAACGCACGATGGTTTCCATTGCACCCAGAGTTTTTTCAAAGGCTCTAACAACACCACCACGCTTCTGGTAGCATCTGTGGTTTGTGTCAAGAGTTTTCTCATATTTTGTAAGGTTTTTTGAACATCGTTTACGACGCCCTTAGTTTTTCTCGTAATAGTCACGATCATGCTTACGAGTCCTACCACCAACCCAGCCAAGCCTCCATTGATCTTAAACTTATTATGGATGACCCATCGCTTAAATCTTTGTAACCTGGTTAATTCGTCTCGATCGATATACTTTTCTAAAGCATCTCTCACCTGGATGAGTTTTAATTTGGTGTTATTTGAAATCTTAATTTTTCCTTTGACAGTTCTCTAGTTTTTAAGACAGTTTCTATAAATTCTCTTCTTTTGTGGTCGATTTCGTTTAAAAGTTTTCTACGCCAATAACTAGTATCATTTGAAGTTGATCTAATTTCTCCTCTACGGTGTCTCCTTCGGGCTCTAGAATCTGATTTATTTCTAAAGTTTCTTCCGAAGAAGAAACACGAATCGCTTCGCTCATCTCAGGATCTAGAAAAAGATCCTGTATGATTTTTTGATTTTCTCTTCCAGTTTCTTGGGAGAAGTTTCCTTTAATCTCGCTTATCAAAAGGTCTTTTTCAGCGGCCTCTTCTAACATTTCTTCAAAACTGAGCATGTAGTGCGACTCACCTTGCTCGTTTTTTTGCTTAAGGGTTCTAAGCTTATTAATTTTTTAATTTCTTTATTGGCCATACTACCATATCCGTGTCTAGCATTTTCTGCTAATATGTTGAATTCATCCACAAATTGTTTAATATCTGAATCTCGATCATAATCAAACTCACCTTCATTAGTTTTTTCTATAATAGGTCAATTTCTAAAACTAGCTCCGATTAAGCTTCCAGAGTCATCTGTGAGGAGTCTGAACTTGTCCAAGATTTTTCGCTGGCTTCTCCATCGTGTTCGTTTACGTCTAGACCCATGAGATTTTTCAAAAAGACTTTTTTATACAACAGCTCTTTTTCTTCTTTATCAGATCCTAAAAGTTCTTTTGGATCGAATCTAAGGTTTACTGGACTTTGTACTCGTGTTTCCTCCCAAGCGTAATCTAGATCAAAAGTAGGACTATTTATTTCAGGACCAGGAAACTCTTCAAGAGTGTCTTCAAAAACATTATCTTGTTCTAGATCATAATCCCAGATGGTCTCTTCGTTTTTATATTGCGTGGGATCTTCAAATTCAAATTTAGGTTTTTCATCGTGCGTTTCAAACCCCGTAAGATCACCTTCCATTTATTTTACGTTTTTTCCTCTTTCACCTGGGATAGTTCTTGTTCGTATAATCTTCCAAGAATAGTTTTTCCCTTAGGACTCGCTTTGCTCGTGTCATCTGGATCCACAAGTTCATACATGATGGGGTCGCCAAAATAAATCCCACTAATTTCGTAGACTGTATTACCAAAAGTTTTTGAATAACTTTTCTTGAAAGCTTTTTCAAATTGTTTTACATAGTATAAAACTCTAACTAAATCCCCAACACAATATCTGGGTTTTAAGTCACTTTTACTTGGCATATCACTCCCAGAAAGAATCAACCAAACCCGGTCGGCGTTTGTCTCGTTTACCTCGGAGGGCCTCATTTTCATGGTTCTATGATAGGAATTATTATATTTTTCGACTAAGTCGTCTAAAACGTTTTATAAAACCACTACCACATGTGGTATTTTTAAGTTCTATTAAATCTTTCTACGATGGCTGCTTTTTTTCCTCTTCTTTCGTAATCTAGTTTTGGCTTGAAGGTTTTATTGGGGTGTTTTTCCTTAATCGTTTTTGGAAGAAAATACTTTTCACGTCCTGTTTTTTGAGCTTGTTCCGTCGAAAACCAATTGATCTCTTTTTCTTGTAGGAGAATATAAACAAACTTATTAGAAATTCATTTGCATTGTCGAATTGAATTACCTTTGGATATTTTTTAAATCGATCGTAAAACTCATCTAAAATTATCCCCAAGCCTTCCGAGACGATCTTTCCTTCTTTCTTCCTAACTGGAATAGCAAACCCAAATCTAAATGAGACTTCCACTGCAGTGATAATCCATCTAAAATTTTTATTTCTTTTTTCTCTTAAAAGACTTTTCATGTCCACGAGATGTGCTTGTAATTGCTGGGCTAAATTATCAACATAAGTCTTGGAGAACTTGAACTTTTTTCTAGCACGCTTATTCTTTGTAAATGTGTCTTGTGTTTTTAACCACTCCTTAATAAATCTAAGAGAAATTTTTGTATCATCTTGCTCTTTAATTTTTTTCGTATAATGCTTCCACACATCTAAAACCTCTCCTGGGGTCGTAGTGAAGATCTCTTAAGATCATTTCCTTTTTCTCTTGGTCTTGCATGGGCTCAAGCTCACTCGTTTCATTCGTGGTTGTTTCTTCCATTTTATTTTAAAGACTCTCCCCTAAATAAATGAGAAAATCAACTATTTCTACCAACAATAATCATAAGGAAATTCTCTTAGACAGAAATATAAAAATATCATCGGGTGATAGATTATTCATAAAAACAGCCACTATTTTTTGGGACCTTAGAAACATAAAGAAAAATTACAAGAATATAATTTTAGAAACCTTGGTAAATACTGGAGGCTCAAACGATTTCAAATTACAATCAGGTTTTTGGAACTTCTTCCAAATAAAATCTCAGCTTTTAGAACACAAACTAGCACGAGAATTAATAAAATCTTCTAATAAATGTGAGATAACCAATAAAAGAACCTCCGATGTAAAACTCAAAAAATTTTGGGTTATTATTAGAATTCAAAAAATATAAAGTAATTAAACCAAATGAAAAAGTAGAAAGTGATAATAAGATAGACGTACACTTAGGATTAAAATACGTCAGCATGAGTTGTAATATCGTGGAGAAAACAAACAACTTTTTAATGGGGGGTTAATTTCTCCTACTGTTACTTTACCTATCACGATGACCCAAAGTTCAAACGGATCCGTAACTTGATATAAAGACATAGAAAGTTCCGTGATCATAAAACAATTAAACATTCATGTAAGCACAAATACCAACATGATCGATCATGTTGGTTCCGTATGGTTAGAAATTATTGAACCCTTAAAATAAATGGATCAATACTACCATTAGAAATATGATAAAAAATATGGAAAAGATTACGTTGAAGATTTAATCGATAGTTTCTTGGAAGAAAGTTCTAAAAATGAGTTTTTGGAAAAATATCCTAGAGCAAATTTGTCTGCTTTTGATTTTGATTATCAAATTGTCGAAAAAAAAAGATAAGCTCAGTCTGGTTCCCATCACTTATTACAACTCGCATCACGGTTATGGTTATGCCTTAGGAAACTATGTCTTTCAACATAATCCAGGTTGGCAAAAAGCTTTAGGAATTTCTGTTGGAGAAATTCAAGAAAAAATAGATAAAGAATGGACCCCCAAAATTTAGAATCATCATGGTACCTTGGAGAAATTTAACTTGGGGGAGGTTGGTGCCTTAGATCTCAAAGAGATTAAGTTTTACGCGAACAAAAAGGACTATTTTTCGAGTCGTTTGGAGAAACTCGACACGAACTTTGATTATGATACACTTTTAGAAGAGTTTGGAGACATTCAGAATAAGTTTGATGACGGTTATCTCGAGCAACCTTAGTTTACGAGTTTAATTGCTGCCTATGTTGTAAGTTATTTGGGAGGTATGAGTTTGGAACGTATTAGACCAATGGGAGCTGTGAATCAACCTAATATTGTAAGTTCTATAGCTCGTTATTATTTTTACAATCATATGAAAAGATTTCTAACACACCCCCAGAAACTTAAGGTATATGTGAGTTCTAAGCTGTTAGCTCTAATCAAAAAAAATATTCCCATTAGAAAAATAATAAGACATCAGGCAACCGATAAGCATGCGCAACTATCCAATTATTTATTTCGATCTCTTTATGGTCATATCAAGCTAGCACTTAGGTTCTATCTTCATAAAAGATACAACGTGGAAAAATTAGAATATGATTGGGTGTATAAGATAGTGAATAGGTCCAAGGATGACTGGAAATCTTTTATAAAAAGAGGGCCTAAAGGGCCACCGATCTTTCCAATGGGCTTACAAACTGGATCAAAAATTATTCCAACAAGCCGTAGAATTCTACGTTTATTGTGTTTTGGGAGCTCAAGCCAACACAAGATGGAGTATCGTGGGTCAAGGAGCAAAAAGTTCCCAAACTCAGGATGTGTTTAAGAAATTAGTACAAGGTACTAATCTTCAAGATGACTCCACGGTGACCATTTCTAATATGAGAACGGCTATAAAAAACACAAACATGGTCCTAAACATGATGATAGGTCCTGGAATTATTTTGGTCCCTTCCAATATGATTATCGTTAGGGATCCTATTCCAGGTTTTAATAACATTCTCAACTTGGCAAAAAGTAATATGAAATTTGGAAGAAACCTGAAAGTGAACAAGATGCTAAAAAAAGAAAAATACCAACCAAAAAAAATACTTCTTTAGTAAAATTCTCACCAAAAACAATAGAATCCCAAACAAGAAAAGAAACTTCTTTAGTAAAATTCTCTAAAAATGATACTTCTCCAAATTATTTTTATGGATTACTGGGGATCGCATTTGGATTATTTTTTCTTTAAATAAATGGGATCTTGTACTCAAAAACAAACTATCGAATACTGGTTAGATAATCCAAGCAGGCCTGGACATATTATTAAAGAAGTCACGACCTCTACGTCATGTAAATGTTTTGGAAACATGGGAAGAAATGGTCAAAGAATTAAAATAGGTATGGAGACCTTGCTTGAAACCAAGACTAGAAGTGACGTGAAGGAAAACTAAGTCGATCATCCCTTAAATAAAATGGCATTATATTATGGATACAAAGAGCCTAAAATTAATAATCGTGACATAGAAAGTTTAATAAAATCCTCATCTGATAATTCATCATCGATAAGTGAAAACAAAAAACTGAGTGAAACAAAGAAACAACTGAGTGAAGCGAACAAGAAACTGAGCGAAACAAACAAACAACTGAGCAATGCGAACAACAACCTGAGCAAAGCGAACAAAAAACTAAGTGAAACAAACAAGACAAACATCACGACTATTCGTAATATTACTCTTAATAATCAACAAAATATCTGGAGTGATATGTCCGATATTCAAAAAAATAAACAAAAAATACATCGATTGGGGGCCATGAATAACTTTTTGATTAACTTTGCTGGATTAAACAAGAAACAACCAGGGGATTATTTTTCTCCATACTCGTTAAGAACGGGTCATCCTGCTTTTCCTAGTATCTTACATCAAAAGAATTTCACAGATGATACAAAGCTTATTTTGGAATACCATGCTTTTGATAAAGACACCTACATCTCAACCTTAAAGCTTTCTTACGCCATAGAAGTCCACTTGGCGGATGGATCTGATGCTGTTACACACGATGTAAGGGAAGTCGACTTTAGCAACTTAGTTAATACAACTATCTCAAATCTTCAATTTCTTATCTTAAATGAGGAGATTAAGGTGAAAGACTACGAGCCACGAGTGAATCAAATTTGGTTCTTAAACTTGAAATTTGAAGAAGATATAAACCATAATTTAAAAATGAAAGAATTTGAAAGTTATGTTGAAGGAATAAAAAAGACTTGATGAATCCAAACCATATACAAGAAGAAAAAGAAATGTTCAAAAATATCAAAGAAAGCTTTTGAGAGGAGAGTTAGAAGTTTTGAGTGTTTGTATTATAATATTAAGTTACATGAATTAAATGGTCCTCATATTACTTTAAAACCAAACGTTTTGCTTCTAAAGCATGACTTGGGACTAATAGTAAATTAGAATATAAGAGGAAGATTAAAACAAAGACTAGAATGGCTTAAATATAAACAAATAGATTTTGAGTCGTATTACAAGAATATGAGGTGATTAAGAGAAACACAAAGTCTTTTGAGGAAAATTATCTATCATTAGAGGAATGTATGCACTTCTTTCGTTGTGTTTAATTTTTGCATTTTTGCTCTTTTTTTTTTCTTTCTTAAATAAATTAATGAAAACGAGCAAGAGCGAGTTGAGCCCAAGCAAAAAGAAGTTCCAGAAGAAGTTCCAGAAAAATCAAAGGAGCCAACTAAAAATAAAAGAATGAACAAGAAACAAGAAAATATTCCTCACCACAATTCTTACCGAGAATATAAAAATGTCTAATTATTTTGAAAAACTGGATCCAGAAAAAAAAACATAAGAGATTTTTCTTTAATAAATGACTACTATGATCGCAGGAGGACTGTTCAATGCTTTTGCTTTTGCAAGAGCAGGATTTTTGTTTAGTAATCTCAACCATAATGGTTAGCAAGACAAAATGAAAAGACATAATTTAGCCTTGGAATAATCAGCCCTTGATAAGAAAAAATGGTTCAAGGGAGAAACCAAAAGAAAAAACAAATTACTAAAATATAGTCTAGAATTAGCCAAGGATAATAAAGATATCAACGACACGAATAAAGCTTTGGTTCTTTTTAAAAAAGCACAATGAGCTAAGCAAGAACTAGATCCAGAACCAAAATTAGAACAATACTACACTCCTGGGAAAGAAATAAGTGGTTATATCAAACTCGTAAAAAATGGTTCATTAATCGTAATGAGTGCGGGTGTTGGAAAGTTATTAAGCTAGGTGTTGTAAAATGTGTAACTTCTAAAGTAGTTACACATTTTTTTGGTTCGCTTTGCTCATTACGTTTGCCTTCTTCATGCTTTTTTTCACGAATAGAGTAATTCTATTCCAAACTAAGATTTTCTTCTCTAATGGTAAATTTCCCCATTTGCTTAGGTTCACCTGAACATATTTAATTAAGTACTTATTACCATTGACTTTTTTTTGGGTTTTATTTATCCAAAAAAAATCTATCCTATTAAATATTTTGTCGGTTTTAGACCTCACGAGTGTCCCCGATAGTCCTGGCCCCCCTTTTATAAAAGATATCACAGAGGTCCGTGATAATCCTTATATTATACTATTTATTAAATTTCTTTAAAACATAAGGTTAAAATTTATTTTTTTTTAGGGATTATTTTTTTTTTTAAATCATATTTAATAAATGGGAGTAAAAAAAAGACGAAAAACAAAGTTAGTAAAAGATTGTACTATTCAAGTGGCTAATCAAATTTTTAAAACCAATTTTAAAACTAAGAAAGAAATTTTTTGACATCTCCAGGAACTTAATAAAGAATTTAAAATAAAACTTCGTTTTTTGAATCTTAGGCATAAAAAGATTAGAACTCAACAAAATTTAGTCAAGCATAAACCCAATTATACTCATAAAAGATTTCAATTACAAAGACAAGCTCTTTCTCAAGAAATAAATTCCCTAAAAACTAAGCGAAAACGTGAAGTCTATGGCATGAGACAATTTTAAAACATAATAATGTTCATTGTTATTTTAATCCATCTATTCCTAAAAGAAAACAAAAACCCGAAGAACTATTAATCCATAGAGAAAAAAGCGTCGTGTTAAAAGGAAAAAAAAGAACTTGGGTGATTTATTCTTTAGATAATCCATTATTAGACATGGAAAAACGTGTTAGTATACTTAGAACAGTGTAGAAGTACGGTATTAAATTTATTTAAGCAATTACTCAATAGAAAAGTTCAAATTAGATTAACTTGTATTATGGAAAAGCTAAATCCTAAAAACCCCAAGCAAAGTACGATTAAAAATGAAGTTTCTTATCAAAAAATCATGCTCTTAATGGAAAAAGCAATTTATACGGGATATATTCCACTATGGTTAATACTATTCTAGAACGATGTGCAAAATATCAAAAAGAAGAAAGTGATTGGAGACTTTATTATATCGAAAAACTAGAAATTTACGATCTTATTTGGAACCCCTTAAAATCTCATGGCTATGCTCCCACGCCAAGATGGATAACCTTAAAAAAAGCGGTCATTAATCCTAGAAATGATGATAACGAGTGTTTTAACAATATGCCGTATTGATGGCTCTACATTGAAATGGGATTAAAACGGATCCTGGAAGAATCCCAAACTTTCTAAAATAAAAAACAAAAATCTGCGATTGGACCAACGTAAAGTTTCCCACGGATTATGCTTCTATTAGAACTTTTGAGAAAAATAATCCAAGCGTAGGAATAAATGTTTTTGTTCATGGTGAACATAGTGGATTTAGAATTACTTATAAAAGCATAAACTCTGAAATAAGCTTAAGACTCTTATTACTTGATAACTCACATTTCACCGTGATTAGAAGTATGTTGAGATTGTGAAGTAGTAGTATCCCAAAAACTGAACATGCTTTAGAAGTTGTGATAATTGTATGAGTCCCATGTCTAAGAAAATTTTTTTGACACCTCGAGAAATTTGCAAAAAACACGAGTCTTGTCATGTTAAATTACCCATGGAAAATTCTATAATTTATTTTAAAAACTACATGAAAATGAACAAGTTTCCTTTTTGCATCTTCTTTGATTTTGAGTGCATGATGGAAAAAGTTAAGGAAGAAGTAGGCGAATGTACTAAAAGATATCAAAAACACGAGTTGTCAGCGTATGGAATTCTTGTTGTTTTTCACGAAAAACTTGGAATAAAACCTGTTAAAATAATAAGAACTGTTTTAGACACTAATAACTTAGCCCTGGAATTTGTAAAGATTTTAAAAGAATTGGTAATAGATGTTAACGATACGCTCAAGAAGAATAAACGAGACCTCGCATGGAATCCAGACCTACAAGCCCAACTTCAATCTGAAAAAAATTGTATTTATTGCAAAAAAGAATTTAAAAAATAATTAACAACCAAAGGTAGAGACCAAAATGATTTTACGGGGGTTTATCGAGGAGCCTCCCACGAAGCATGTAACCTCTATGCAAGGGATCCAAGATTTTATCCGGTGTTTTGCATAATATGTGTGGTTATGATGCTCACTTTTTTATAAAAGTCTTGGGAACAATAAAACAGATATCAAATGTATCGCTAAGAATACGGAAAATTATATAAGTTTTTCGATTAATATTTTTGTAGAAGATATAATAGAAAACTGTGAACTCATACAGATTAAACGAGAGATACGATTTTTAGATACATTTCGATTTCAGGCATCTAGCTTAGACACCTTAACGAATAATCTTTTAGAAGAAGAACACGTTTTCTTAAAGCAAGGATTTCCTAAAAAAGTGACCGTAGAAAACAAAATTGTAGGAAACTTCTCACAAAGAAAGGTATTTATCCTTATGATTATGTGGATAGTGTCGAAAAATCACTAGAAACTAAATTACCTCCTATACAGAAATTCTACTCGAAATTAAAAGGAGAAAACATAACCCAAGAAGACTACGAGTATGCCTTGTTGCTATGGAAAAAATTCCATTGTAAAAATATAAACCACTGTCAAAAATTATATTTAAAAATTGATCTTTATCATTTGGCGGATTTCTTCGAATCTTTTAGAAATACTTCATTAAGAAATGAACAATTAGATCCCGGCTGGTTCTATTCTGCTCTAGGGCTAAGTTGGGAAGCCATGTTAAGAGAAACAAAGATAGAGTTGAACCTCATCACAGATTTAAACATTCATCTTTGTTTAGAAGAAGCAAAACGTAGTGGTGTGAGCGTTATTAGTAAGAAATATGTTCGGGCTAATAATAAGTATATGAAAGATTACGATCCCAAAGCCCCGTCTGAGTACATCATGTATTTGGATATGAATAATCAATATGGAACTTTGATGTGTCACCCCATGCCTTATGGTGATTTTGCATGGATGGAAAAAGAAGAATTAAAGTTCTTGGGAAGAATGTCTTCATAAAGGTAATACACCACCCAAGAAAGGATGTTTTTAATGTGTTCATCTAAAATGTCCCAAAGAACTCCATGATATTTTTAATGATTCACTTTTAGCCCCTACGAGTGGTAATAAACTTTTAGGTTGTTTAGATGAAAAATGTCATTATTGGATTCACTATTTTGCCTTGGGGGAGTATCTAAAACTTGGACTCGTCTTAATTAAGATTCATTGGTTGGCTTCCTATATCGAAATAAATAGGAGACTTAGACAAGAGTCCTCCAGTGAAGCTGACAAAGACTTGGGTAAATTAATGATTAATTCTGCTGATGGTAGGACCATCGAAAATATAAGAAATAGAGTTAAGGTAAGATTTATTACAAAGCCAGAGGAGTTTGAAAAACTTGTACAAGAGTCTAGCTAAAAAGAGAGTAAGGAAACGAGTAAAAACCTCATTGTGGTCCTTAACCACCTTCATCAAATATTGCTAAATAAACCCATCTACATCGGGGTTGGCGTGTTGGATGTTTCCAAAGCATTGTTGTTCAAATTTTATTATAATTACTTAAAGAAAAATTATGGTAATAAGTGTCGTCTCCTCATGAGTGACACCGATAGCGTTATCGTGGAAATAGAAACCGAGGGCTTTTATAAAGACATTGCTCCAGTTGCTGAAGAGTACTTTGATACGAGTAATTTCCTGGAAGAATCCAACATAGTGAGATCGAGTGGAATAAAAAAGTGGTATTAATAAGATGGTCTTGGGAAAAATGAAAGATGAGATGGGTGGTACTACTATTAAGGAATTTGCGACTTAGACCCAAGTGTTATAGTATTTTAATGGACGATGACACCAAGAAAAAACATGTAAGGGTATTAGTAAGGCTGTCATAAAACACGACATAACCCACCAGCATTATAAGAACTGCCTTTTTCGAGATAAAGAGTTATGAATAATTGTTCAGGTGATTAGAAGTCATAATCATCAAGTGCACTCTGAGGAAATTGATAAACTAGCTCTAAGTAGTAAAGATGATAAACGATTCACGTGTCCCGATGGTATTCATACTTGGGCATTTGGTCATTGGAGAATTAAACATGAGGATAATGTCTCTAAAAATTTTAGAGCACATAAATTAAGATATCATCTGTGGAGGGATTGCGATTGTTGAAAAACTCCATAGTATCACGAAGCCTTTATAACCCTAATAAAAAAGATATGGAACTTATTTTTCGAAACAAGAAAAGGAAAGAAATGACGTTACGAGTACTGGATCAAATAAGAAATTAAAATTATAACATGACCCGGGTGTTATGATTTTTTTTTAAACAGAGGTTGCAAATAGGTTGTGAATTTTTTTATATCAAAGGTGCAAATAGGTTGTGAATAGGTTGCAAAGAGGTTGTGAATTTTTTATGTCAAAGGTTGTGAATAGGTTGTGAATTTTTTGACAGAATTTTCAAAGGGTTTGGCCGCCCTTTTGAATAATTAATTAGGTAGCAGAACCGGCAGTTTTTGCATAATTAATTAGGTACCAGAACCGGCATATTATATACTACTTCTGTATCTAATTTTTGTTATAAGTAACAGACCTGGAAATTGCAAAGCGATAATATGTATTAGAACGAGACGGGCTGATGTTATAGAGGCGATGGAGTCTTTTATGATGTTCAAACGAATGTCAGTTGACACATTCACCCCGGCCCTAAGTAGCTTCGCACAATGGAATGCATGCAGCCAAAAACTATCCTACCTTAGTAGTACTCAAAAGTTGAGTCAATATACACAGTATAAATGCTGGAAACGCATTTATTGTAAATTATGCCTCTATCAATAGAACATAGACATACTGCTACACTTCGCTGACAATTCAAGGCTGATATGTCATGATTCTGAGTGAATGATGAAGCTGTCTGCGAATATTCTTGCAGTTGGCTTACAATATTTGGTCTGAAACATGAACTGTTCGCTTCGCTAAATCACATCCTTATAGTATTTTATGTATAGCAACATTGCGCTGCTTCCTATGCAAATAATTCACTTTATAGAATGGCAAGAAACATCAAGAGTTTACAACTTTCACACTAACAAATCCGGCTGTAAATTAGAACAATGACTGTATTATTTATGACAATAGCGGGTTAATAGCTCAATGCTAAGGAATACGCGTACAACTCATTGTTGACTGTCGTGAAATTTTGTTTTACTGAATTATATAATTCGTTTGATACTGCAAAAACTCATGACATGTCCCAGCTTTAAATCACCAAGTTAGCAAGTGTATAGCTGTGGAAAGAAAGACCATAATGCTTGTTATATTTGTCTCACTCCTAAAACGTCCACCATTTGCGCGGCAATATATTTATATTTCACTGCAAAGCACGTGTTTATAAAAGTTCAAGCGAAAACAGGAGTATGTGCTAATGGAGTTACTTAAAATTTAATAGAAATACGCGCAAAATACACCTGCATGCACTCCGCGGAAATTTCACACAATGAATGATTAACTGACTGTTCACACAATAAATGACTGACACTATGACTGACTGTAGGACTGACTCTATGACCAGTGGCGAAACTAGGAGTTTTAGCGAGAGGGCAAGCACTGAAATTTTCCGTCAAGTGGGCGTGGCTATTAGCTTTTATAGATGTGGTCTTGTGAAAAAATAATTTATTTATTTACAAATTTACATAACATTTTTTAATAATTTCCACTCATGGGGTTTGTATAAAATATAAATTCAACCAATGCAAAATTATGGAGTCTTTTAATGATGACAAACAAAGAGTCTGAAAGAAATGCTGATACTATCGAATAGAATCCATTGTATAGATACTTGTATCGAAATTCCGACAGGAAATCAGAATATCTGACAGCTTGCTCTCTAGTGGGTGGGTACTGCCCCCTTCCCTGCCTCCTCTATGGTTACGCCCCTGTGTATGACTGTCTGACTGACTGTTTGATTGATGTGAATTTTTGCCACTCATGACCATACTGCCAAATTTCGAAGAAACTTTGCACGAAAAACGAATTTGTGACCTGCAATATCTGTCGCTGACAGTCCCAAATTTCTGGTCAATGAATAAATTTAGGTCAGGTGCATGGTAACTCATTGATGTTGAAACCCAGAAGTCCATCCTATGCCGAAGCTAAGAGATTTACCAAGAGTTTTCTGAGGCTTAGCCTGCTCACTTGCTGTATTACATTGGTCAGTCTGTGAAAACTCATGCCATTGCTAGTCCCCTTCCTGATGCGCTACTCAGATCTGAGTAGTAGATTATGATTGGCTAAATATTATTGGAGTATTTTCATTGCCAAAATTAGAATCAGAATAACCAATCTTGGGCAATCAAAATACATCAACAATATTAAACCAATCATAATCCACTACTCAAATCTGAGTGGTGCAAATGGAAGTCAACAAGCAATTACATAGTACAACGTAATACAGGATGTGCACAGCCTGTCTGAGGATTGGTTCTCGCTAAATTATTTTGTATAGGAAACCGCAGGTTTGATAAAATGTTTGTGCTGTTGTTACAGCAACAGTAGCATAGTAATAGTAATGTAGTTGTGAATTCCAATGCGCTACTCCACTGCTTCACCTTGCTTGAACAAGAGGCAAGATATTTGCTGCAAATGTTTACTTTTCTTTGTAGACTTTCACTGGCTCCATCTTGGTTGCAGTGAATCCATACCAACTTTATCCCATCTATGATGCAGAAAATGTACAAAAATACAAGAATCGAATGATCGGCGAGCTTCCACCTCATATATTTGCGATCGCAGACAATGCATATCTTATCATGACAAGAGAGAAGCGTGATCAGTGTATCCTTGTCAGGTGAAAAGTCTTTGCTTACTAGCAATGAAAGGGCCGATTCTGGCCCTGTGCATCAAAAGTGCAATCGTGTGTGAAGCCCCCCACTTTTAATACAAGTTGTTAATACAATCTTATATAAACTTGCTCAAACACGTTAGATGACGTCACATTTAAAATCGGAAGATTCTTCCCACATTCAAAATCAGACCTTTATGAGAAAATCGGAAAAACGTACAGTTAGAAACTTACTAGGACAATCAGATGTTTTAAAATTAAAAACAATATTTGATATATTTTCTAATATGTTTTATCACGTCATCATGAAACTGAAATATAATATTTTACACATAAGAAAAGTAACTGAAATTTTTTACATAAAATATTTTTGTAAATTTATCTAAACATAGAGATTTTGCTATCATTATTATTACTAAAAATTTTCACGACTTTCTAAGGCAAATAAACCCAAAAGAAGACACGCTCGAGTTAAAAGTTACTTCTTTTTTGGAATGTAAGATGAAGAAAGACAATTTTACCTTGTTTTCTGTAACGGTCATATTACTTCCTGATTTTGATGAAAATTATTTTAAATTAAAGAAAAAGTATGAAAACTTGATAAGCAAATGTAAACCTTTTTTATCTATAAATGGCCAATGTTTATTTAAAAATATAAAATTTTATCGCACTATTCAAATTATATAAGATTTTCAATTGATAAAAAAAATTTTATATACACTCTTGGAATAATAGAGGCAATAAAATGGTTAATATTACTAAAAATGTATTTTCTTTTAAGCTAGATGAAAACAACATCAACACTACTAGCTGATGCTTGTTTGATATGCTGTCTTTATGCAGCTTTCAAAGTGGTCACGAATTTACAAAATTAGTGACCTAATGATAAAAAACAACGACAACGTGGTGCTCATGTTAAAAACTACAACGAAAACAACTTAATAATTATCATAAAATCTTGATAGTCATCATGAACCACGGTTGAGTGAACACATCATTTATAGAGTTATAAAAAAACATGAAATGAATAGATGGACTCTACTCAACAAAACATGATACGTGAAGGACTCTTGAAACCATCAGCCACAAAAGAAATCAAATACTCCACTGCTTGTATAAAAAAAAATCTGAGAAAATGCTTGATCAAATTCACCAAGACTACAAACGTGAGCAAATGGACGAGACTAACGAAATGCATGCGGACACCATTATCGGCCAATTTTCAGAGCTCATGGTTCATCTTGAACTCATCGAAGACAGTACGCAAATGGGAAAAGAACTCTAGACAACAAACCATTCAGACAAGACGTAAGAACTAAAATTAGGACATATCATTACGTATTTCCAAAACATATTAAACGCATAGGTATTGTAGGAATATCTTACTAACATATAAACAAATCAGATGACGAGTGTACAAGCGATGGGCTCACTTCTGTTGGCCAAAAACTATTACGACAAGCAATGAAAAGCCATGTGTATTGTATTTTCGGAGCAGAAGCAAAAACTAGATGGAGCATCGTCAGCAAAGGTGCCAAATCTAGTCAAACACAAGATTTATTTCATAAACTTGTTCCAGACCCGGTCGTTCAAGACGATCAAACCGTGATGATATCCAACATGAGAGAAGCTACTCAAAACACTAATATTGTTTTGGATACGGTCATTTCTCCTGGGATAATTTAATAAAATAAACAAGTCCATATTTAGTGGTCTACCCCCTTGTGGAATAGTTTTATGTTTGGAAATTTCAATTGATTCTTTTGTTACTCGTGAAAAGCAATTGTTCACTGGAGAAAGAAGCGTTGAGTTTTTCCATTTTATTGAATGATCGTTTTCCCACGTGTGTTTTGCGATCGCTGATTTTACTAGTTGTCCTTTGATGCAAATGTTTTAATGTTCTTTTTGTCTGGTTCTTAAGCTTCGTCCAGTATATACCACACCGCATTCACATGGAATAAGGTATACACTGGGTTTCAGGTTTGGATCTCTCTTGTCTTTGAGGATAGTCACCGTTTCTGGTGCCTCTATTATTGACTTTTTTTGCACTATAAGTTTATCGTGTTTCTTGCTTAAGTCTCCAACTCAACTTGTAAAATGCAAATGTTGTTGTTGATGAACTATTTTACATCCTATCACTCGTCGAGCGGCCAAAATACAATAACAAATAAGATCGTACTTTGAGTAATATGACATAATTGTCTGTAACATCCCCTCCCGAATATCAAAGCATTCGTAGTAACATTAACTTAGAAATGTTGAAAGAAACGATCAATAATTATTCACTAATGTCAGTCAATACAACACAGAGTTCACCTTGTTCAACCAGTTTCACGAGTGAATTTTCGTGTATCCGTGCTATTGTTCGAACGTACTCCAAAGTAAACGGTGAATTGGTCTTAGATACTCTTTTTCTGTACCTTTTAGCATTACCACCCTTACCAAACCGTCTTACCCAGGGAAGGTCTCAAAACCTCGTCCTAGAGGTCGGTCACTACGATTGTTGCAGGGCTCAGGCATAAAAACTATGTGTGCCTCTTTATACTATGCATCAAATGAAAGCACTTCTTTCCACAATTCAGCATTGCAAGTAATTCTCTTTCCATCCCTTCCAAAACTGATTTATTACCACAGTGCCATCTTTTATGCAGGTCCAACATTTCTTCATCACTTGGATCCGCTGCAAATTTTCCACTAGCTGTCCATGGATGAAATGATTAAGAGTGAGAGGGCATAAGTCATTATAATTGGTACTTACCTACGTAATGGGTCCTAATGAATTCCGCAACTTCTGTGCTCCACAAATCGCAGTATGCCATACTTCATCAGAAACCTCTATATCTCCCAGTATACTCTTTCTAGCCTTCTTAGCACTCTTTATCATAACTTCAAATACTCCTCCAAAATTCGGTCTTGCTGGAGGATTAAAGTGCAATTCAGTCTGTGAGAATTGTAAACTGTCACGTACAATTTTTTCCTGATTTAATTTCTGGATAAGTTCTCATAACTCTCATTCTCCTGAAACGAAGTCGGTATCATGGTCAAATATGACGTACAGAGGCTCCCTCTCCTCGCTATCATTCGGGCAAACGCATTCAATAACAAGTCGGTGCCTAAGGAAAGTAGTATTAGCCCCCCAACCATCGAGGGAAGTGACGTCACACGCAGTGACCGGAAGGTGACCTTCGCGGCTGAGGTAACGTTACCCTTTGAAGTGATGTGATCCTGCACGTGCGATGCTTGTGACTTTGGTAACGTTAGCATCGCTTAAGGTGATGTTACTAGTTGAGACTAATTCGAACCAGACCTGAAGCCTGTGAGCTCGCAATTTGTGTACGTACCTGGTACATACACTAGCATGGGTCGTATCTCTGCAAAGATATAGCAAAAGATCAAAATGGCGACAATTTGTTGAAAAATTATTTCCTAGTACAAAAGAGTTTTAAAATGGAAAACAATGTACAAAATCTTGTGAGGTGCTTGTACAACCTACACATAACCGTTTTGTACTATTTATTTATTAACAAATTAACGAACACTTTTTATTAATGTGAAATATGTACGTGTTTATTGTTTGTCTTTACCGTTGCTCCGTGGTCGGCTGTCTTTCCATAGCCAAGGCTTTTGCACGGGGCTCGGACCGTAAATTCTAGTCATCTTCTTCAACAAATTCGTAACCCTTTAGAAGTCTTAGAAGTAACTTTCTCTTATCAATGTCTTCCTCCAGCACTTTTTCTGGATCGAGGTCGTCGTGTTCCACAAGCACATTCTTTGTGTCCATTACTTTCTTATGTACGCAGTCATTCTTCAGTTGTTTCATCCACAAGAGACGTTGTTTATAGATATTTGCCAGTTCCTTCTGCAGGTCTGGTAGAATATTAGAGAAAGCTTTCCCCTTAACAGACTCCTCATCTTGATAGCTACATAAGAAGCTGTCTTTCACACCTTCAAGCACAACACTATTGCAAACAATAATAAGCAAATATCGCTGAACAATTTGGCGCCAATATGACATAGTGATGTTGGCTTTATTTTTTGTCTTCTCGGTATCGTTTCATGGCCAAGGCTTCTTTTGCACAGGCTATAACCGTGGGCTCGTTTTCGTGTAACTTCACCCACATTATATGACCCGTAGTTTTGTGCCTGAGTTTCACAAGCCAATGCTGTTTGTTGTTGATGCAGATGCCAGTACGATTAGGATCAGCTTCATTGCACGATTTCTTGTACATTTCTATGATAAAATATTCTTTGGGAAGTGCACGAAAGACATCCGCTCTGTCGGTGAAACTTAGCCACTCGGCAACAGTTGCATCGCACCATTTAAAATATTTCTGCCGTTTAGGTTGCTTTTTTCCAGGCGTAGTTTTGACTGCCGTTGCTTCCATGGTTTTGACAGGTATGGATTCCACACTAATTTGGTCGGCGAGGCGATAAACTTGGCAATTGCCAAACAAATCTCTAAGAACTTGTTTATCAACTGGTGTTTCGGGATTGTTATCCACCAACAAGTATCCGAACGGTTTTTCAGTCTCTTTTAATAGGCAGTCATTAATCGGTCTCTTTTCTTGCGAAACATTGATCTCCAATAATGCCAATTTCTTTCCTATCACTAGGACTTCGGAAGAGTGCCAGACATTGGGCGTTTTGGCTGATATCTGTATTCATTTTCCCTTAAGAGACATGTTCTGAAGCAACAGGATTACACTAACATTTTGGTGTCGACCTTGGGTAAATAATCGAACTATCATAGCACTTTCCGTAGCTTCGGCCATCCAATCATCCAGTATGATGATGTTGTTGTACTTAGTATTAATATCATTCAGATCCTCGGACAATTCGGGCAAACCTTTCTCAAACCCAATGCTTTTCCCCGGGGATTTTTTCAAGTCGTCGTAGCGTTCTTGCCATTGATTGTCGAACCAGCAAATGCATACACTTCTTTGCTTCTCGTAAACGATACGATTTTTTTCCAGAATTAGCTGGACAAAGTACGTCTTTTCACATCGAGTAGCACCCACGAACATGAGCAAAAATTTGTGGCGGAAGTTGAATTCCGTATAGGGCTTGATGGTCAAAGATGCTTGTACTGTTTTTTTTCTTCTTTGCTGGCACTGAGTGTACGCTTCGCTTGCATGCTTTTCTCCTGGCTTTTCACAGTTTGTAGACGGAGACAGATATGATCTATGCCACGATAATATCTTGGCTTGCTTGAGATAGGGTTTCCTCTCCTTGGAGAGCAAACCGTGTACTTGTAAAAGGTGTGTATTGATATTCTTTAAATCGGGCCTACGGCAAAGCTTGTCCGGCAATATCGTCTCTGCATGACTGTTCACGCAAATGGTTCGAGTTTACCTAAAAACATGATTCTATATGTTATCGCTTGGAGGGTTAAGAGGAAGTTCGTAGCAGTTCCTTGAAAATTCTTTAGGACTTTCGTAGAGCTTGTGTAGAATTTCTTTGAAGCTTCTGTAAAGCTTCTGTAAAGCTTCTGTAAAGGTTCTCTGAAGCTTCTTGTAAAGCATCTGTGAAGCTTCTGTGAAGCTTCTGTAAAGCTTCTGCAGAGTTTCTATTAAGACTCTACTAACCTTCTGGGAGAAGGCTTTCTAGGGAGTCTGTAGGGGTTCTCGCACCGATCATTTCATTCGTTGAGATCACCCTTAAATTGACGTATATGCTGTTCGTTGAATCATTTGCAGGTTAACCTCTGTGCAAGCACGACCTGTCAATATTGTGGGAAGGAATTCGTTTGAGCTTATAAGCTTCAAAACCATGAAGATCAATATTACCCAAAGATGGATGAAGAAGAACACATGTCCCGAACACACTTCTCTAGCCAAGATGCCAAAGACAATGTTTCGACAGTTTCAACTTCTGGGTCTAATAACGAGTCGGAAACAGAAAGGATCCTTGGTTACGAATGATAGAGAAAGCAAAGCAAAGAAGTAATGTTGCTTTCGAGGACGTCAAAGACAGCCTCTTATGCAGCAGTGTAGAGGAGGAGTCTGCAAAGGAGAAAGCCTTCTCTAATATTCGACCAGAACTACAAAAGGACCTAGAAAATATCCATAAGCAACGTCTCTTGTAGATAAAACAACCGAAGAAAGACCGGGTACATAAGAAAATAATGGAGACAAAAAAGGTGCTCGTGGAAAACAACCACCTTGATCCAGAAGAAGCACTGGAGGGAGCCATTGATAAGAGAAAGCTTCTTATAAGAAGTCTTCTAAAGAGTTATGAGTTTGTTGAAGAGGATGACTAGAATTTACGGTGAGAGCCTCATGCAAAAACCTTGTCTATGGAAAGACAGCCAAATTGCGACTTCGGTTTTTTACCCAGTATAGCATCTTCATAAACTCCGTTCAGCACTCCACTTGGACACTTCGATTGGCTTGAGAATGGTGCTTGCCTGTCGTATTGAAATAAAGGCGCTCATCTGCTCTAATTGAGGAATAGACATCACCTTGACTGGAGCCATTCTACACCTAGATGCAATTAATACCAATGTGGAAGTAGGATCTTGATAACAGCACCTAAGATAACCACATGCTGCATAAGCAACTTCAGGTGTATCAGAGAACATATGAAGTTCTCTCTGCGCAGGAGAGGGTGGTTGAAGACACCATGGAATCTCAAACACGGACAAGATTTGCAATTCGCCAACCCATTGCCGCCATCGGTCAAACTGTGACTTTGTTAGTGGATCGCGCCAATCCAGTCTAGCAGACCATATGTCCTGCATAAGAATTTCAGCTCTAGCTGTCAATGGTGATAGAAACTGTGATAGATCGAACAGCTTCGAGATTGAACTAAGAACTTCTCTATATTTGGCTTTATCTCTAAGAATTGGTGGTTGGACGGTGAAAGTGAATACATCATTCTCCGATCTTCAATCTCCAATTTACTCCTAAGGTCTCCAGCTTGTTTGCGGTCGCCCGTGTACTCGTATTGCTTTGTTAGGTTGTCTGTCTTCCTTAGGTACATCTTTTACAACAGACCTGTCATTCGATGGCCACTTTAGTAAATGGAAATTTCCTGCCCTTAACATTTTTGAAAGTTGTCTCCTTAGCTCAATAACGTCCTGTGAAGCCTAAGTGCGTCTGCTGCTCTGGGATAATCTACTGCGTTCACCTGTGCATTATCCTGTATAACAAACTGCGTTCAATGAGGTGAGCGAACCAAAATTTAGTCGCTGGAACTCATACACGCTCGTTTCCTTGGATGCATCCAAGTTCTCCATAGAAACCGATGGTTTGGACGATCGTTCTCCAATAAATCGACTTGTACAGACATCTCTGAGACGTCTCCTGACAAGGCGATTGGGGCACATCTGAACCGTATCTAAATGTTGAGAAGGTCCTTCTGACGTCGAGGTCAAGGACGTATTGCATCATTCAAGTTTTTACCACGACCCTCAGCGGCAGCGTTAAACACGATGCGTGTTTTTGTAGTTGTTCTATCTTTTTTTATAACTGCGAAGTGTGGTAAAAACCACCGGTTTTTATCATTGTTCACTTGAACCTTCTTCATGTAACCCTTCATCTGATAGCCTTCAACAATCTTGTTGTATGCGTGCATTGTCTCGGAACCTCTTCTTTATAGTGTTTTCTTTTGACTCTTAACTTTTGAAAAGTGATATCGTAGTTATTCTCCAGCTCCGGATCTCCTTTCTTCCATGTACTTCCCACAGAATATCTTCTTCCTTTGTCACTTTGGCAATTGCTTCCTTTTCATCAGAGGTCTTATGATCTTGGTTGTTTGTGATCTTTAGAGCTTCGAGCTCTCTGAGCTGCCTCAACTGGATGCCTTGCTGTTGATCTTTAAACTCTTCAAAGTAGTTGAAACGGTATGTCTGTGAAAAATGTTAAGAGCATTTGCTCCAATGTTGCTCAACTATGATTGGACCGAAACACGTCCACCCTAGCAGACTAAGTCTACGAATGGGATCTCTCGACTAAAGATAGCTCCCAATAGTTAAGTATAAAAGAGGTTGGTGTCTAATTTCAGGGCATGAGCACTTGCGGACCTACCTAGGACCACCCAAAATGTGAGAGTCACACGGGCGGGAAATGTAATGTCCAAAGGTGAAGTTTCAAAACAGTCAGATTCAAAAATCGATTACTTTCTGAAAACTTTAGGACTCTTTCAGCTTGAAAATTAATTAATTCAGCTAGAATTCATAAGGGATATAAAAAATAGATGCAGAAGCATTCTTAGAAACATGGGCGAATAATGTTTTTGACCAATCAGCGGATTTGTTTACATTTTCGCTCTAGGCCAATCAGATTGCATAAAACCCGAATTTTGTACCTATTGAGAGACGGTCATATAAACAGCTCTCTGAGGCTGGTTTTTTAATATTTTTTCTCAAATTAAAATATATTGCTGTCTAGTCACCTCTCAAAAACTTCCCTGGAGGGTTAGCGATTCATTGCGTATTCTTGGAGATATTAACGACCAAACTTTTCGTTGCACAAGCTAAGAATATGTTCTACTTAACTTGTAGGTCCACGGTAAGAAACTTTTTACTTCGCTGTTCTTTCATAGTTTTTATTCACTGAAAGGAAAGAAGCGTTCTTTTCTTTCGAGACCTCATATGTATACTATTGACAATGATAAAATATAATGTCCAAATTGTACACAAGGTAGATTTCGGTTTAAGTACGTGCACTGTATAATACATGCACAAGTAGCGAGCAAGCGATGGCTGCAGCTGAAGTTCCATTTCAAAATATTAGAACAAGAAATTAAGAACATCTTCTAATGCTCCTTGCAGAGTTGTAGACTCGAATCATAAGACATGGACTCGAGTCGGACTCAAATCACATATTTTTTGACTTGACTTGTAACTCCCACTGATTTGTGACTTGATTTAGATTTGCAGATAATGACTCATGACTTGACTTGGACTTCCAATGTGTGACTTGTTTACAAGTCAGGCAGATGCTTGATAAAACTCTTTCTTCGAAGACATTGCTCAATGCACTCGCAACAAAACTGGCACACACTTGGTGATTTCGAGTAGCGTCTTCTGATGAAAACTTGACATATGCCCACGCAATATCTCTAAAACCATGGGCTTTCAAGTTTACAATTCGTGAACCTTTTCCACCAGACCACTGTAAAAAAGTTTGTTACAACCTTTAAAAATTTAGCCGTGTTGAAAAACATCTGCGACGTTGAAAAACAGCAGTGAAAAAAAAACAGTGTGAAAATGAAACAAATTATGGATGCGAGCAGGAAAACCTCATCAAAAATTGGCCTAACAGAATCTAAGGAGACAGATGTGTCAACAAGTCACACATTACAAGTCCAAATCATGTCATGAATCATGTTGTCTAAGTGCTAGTCAAGTCACAAGTCACTTCTTGTTAGTCCAAGTCAAATCTCAAGTAAATGAAGTGATTTGATTACTGAAGCTCTTTTTGACAAATGTACTGTATAACTGTACTGAAAAGAAACACGTGACCATTAACTATTATATATGAACTACTAAAATAATTGGATCGCATTGCCGCCTATGGCACGTTCATAAATCGAAAAGGAGTGATGTACAAACATCAATTGAACCATTTCTTTTACTTGCATTGGTATCAAGTCACAAATAGCAAGTCCAAGTCAAGTCATGCTTCATTATCTCCAAATCTAAGTCAAGTCACATATCAGTGTGTGTAACAAGTCATGTCAAAAAATATGTGATTCGAGTCCGACTCGAGTCCATGTCTTACGATTTGAGTCTACACCTCTGCAAGGAGCATTAGAAGATGTTCTTAATTTCTTGTTCTAGTATTTTGAAATGGAACTTCAGCTGCAGCCATCGCTTGCTTGCAACTCGTACATATATTATACAGTGCACGTACTTAAACCGAAATCTACCTTGTGTACAATTTGGACATTATATTTTATCATTGTCAATAGTATACATATGAGGTCTCGAAAGAAAAGAATGCTTCTTTCCTTTCAGTGAATAAAAACTATGAAAGAACAGCGAAGTAAAATGTTTCTTACCGTGGACCTACAAGTTAAGTAGAACATATTCTTAGCTTGTGCAACGAAAAGTTTGGTCGTTTATATCTCCGAGAATACGCAAAAAATCGCCAATCCCTCCAAGGAAATTTCCGAGAAATGTCTTGAGAGCAATATATTTTAATTTGAGAAAAAATATTAAAAAACCAGCCTCTGAGAGCCGTTTATATGACCCTCTCTCAATATGTACAAAATTCAGGTTTTATGCAATCTGATTCGCCTGGAGGGAAAAATGTGAACAAATCCGCTGATTGATCAAAAACATTATTCGCCCTTGTTATTCTTAGGCAGATAAAACAAAGTTCAAAAATGACATTCCTATGGAGCAGTTGACGAGATCGACATCCGTGGCTGCACAAGACAAGAAAACTGTAGAATATTAACACTTGGTCATTTTGAAAACATTCAAAACCCCGGAATTCAGAGAGTTTAATAAAAACAGAGCACATTGTTCTCGCATTTTGACATTGACTTATTGTACGAAGAGCTAAAAACCTGCAAGATATTCTCAAAGTTGTAAAACAATTTTTGTGATGTCAAGCGAGTTCATCTATCAAAAGAAAACTTGCGCAGGAGTAAACAATGATCTTGTCAAAAACGACTTTCTGACAACAGCAGTGACGTAAAATTAAGAAAAATACAATTTCAGGAATTTTCTTTGCCGAATTTCTTTCAAATTGTGTTTATGAAAAGCGTGTGCAAAGTCGAACAAAACATTAAATTTTTGAAACATTTTATATGACACAACGATTTTAAAGGAAAGAAATCTATTCTGCAAAATCTAAATTTACAACCACACTTCATTTTCAAATGTTTCAGATTATCAAAAAATATACTTTCATTGAAAATTTTTAAAAATTGACTAAAAGAAACAGAAGATATAGCCTCTCCAATGTCAAATATGCCGAAGTTCAGACGTCATTAACGCCATGGTAGCAGAAAGTGTTCTAATTTTGAAGCACCAATCTGCTCTGCTATAGCTCTTCTATGATTAGAATTACTCGGTGGTCATCCAACATACATTTCAAGCATTTAAATGAACTTTCAATGAAATAGCCTGTCACCGTAGGGAGTCACCTTAATACAGTTAACTTTCTTGAAAACTTGATGATGTAGTGGATGATTACTACCTGTCAGTACGGCGATCTGCCGGCACGTGGCACTCCAGTGAAAGGGAATAAGAGCTAAACGGGCCACTTGTCTATCATTTCTACCCAATTGAATGCAGGTGTATCTCCCGTTATTTTGTCTAAAACTTTGGCTGACAAATGGTCTGAAAACTCAAATTCTAAACATGAGACTACCAAGTTAACTTTTTTGGTCTGCTTTTCAACTTGTGATCCACCGGTTCCAAAATCATCAAGCCCTGCATTTGCCCTTCCAACTCCAGCTCTTGAGCTGTTTCTTCTGTTAGATGTGACCCCGTCCAGCACGGTTCCAGCATAACGTTTACTTTCAGTTTTTTTTCCCACTGCTCCTGATAATAGCTGGTAAGACCATTACAAATACACGGCCTATCCATTAAGATACAAAAGATCGGTTACCATTTTTTTTATTTGGCTGTTTTCTCCTTACCGTGTCTTGAGTGTTGTTTGCTGGAACTTCTGGAATCTCTTCTTGAGGCGTTAGAGAATTGCTCACAGGGAAGTGAAGCAACCTATTGTACCAGTTGCTACTACAGCCATCGACTCATTGCCTCGCTCCATTACATTTTGCAGCTCTACACCTACTAGCTAGGCATTTGAAACACTGTTTTGATTTGTGGATTAGAGCTTTACGAATTGCCACAGGTAGTCCTTTAAATTCATCACAAGTCCAGGGAGGATGGTTTCTTTTGCCCATTCGTACAACACACTTCATAGCGTAATAATCAGAATTGAAATTTCTGTCCCTGCCTTGTTTTGGTCGGTTGTCATCTCCTTTTTTCCAGACTTGCTAGTCCCTAGTCCACCAGTTTCCTCCCTAGTCTCTTCCCTAATTTGAACTTTTAGCTTGACCCTAATCAACTATTATCTCAAAGATGTCATCTTTCGAGTTTTCTATTAGCCACGCTTTGTAAGACTGGGCGACTTTCTTGGGTAAATTCTCCTTACTTGTCAGACTGAGACTTTGTCCCAGTAGATCCCCTCGGGGATCACAGGCGTTAGTTAATATAACCAGAGTTTTGTTTAAAATATTTAGGAAATCTTCCAAATCCTTTAAGTTTTTCTGCTGTAGTTTCTTCCAACACTTTAGCATAGTGGGAGTCTTGATTTGAAGTCCTCTTCGCCCCCGTATTTCTTTTCTAACTTCTCTGTTGCTCTGTGATGTGCCTAAATGGTGAATCCTAGGTCTTTCAGCAGTCTCATGGAGTTTCCTCTCAAACTGGTTTGGAAATGTAACATTTTCTCATTGACTCGTATGTTTGTTTGGTCAACAGCTGACTTGAACGCAGCATTTCACTGTACATATTCT
Organism: Phenganax subtilis; assembly: GCA_025434845.1. Lineage (NCBI taxonomy): Eukaryota > Metazoa > Cnidaria > Anthozoa > Malacalcyonacea > Clavulariidae > Phenganax > Phenganax subtilis. The sequence goes on along the minus strand of JAOBYK010442010.1, from coordinate 6,480 downwards.
GTTGTGTCTTCACCATTGAGTATTGGCAAATCTGCTGCTTCCATTTTAATGCCGGCCACCGGTTTTGGTGTCTGAATATTTGAGTTAAGAGGGTTCCGCGATGGTTTTCAAGTAGGTGGGATGTAACAGGGCTGCATTTGGTTGAATCTAGTCCTATTAGATTCAAGGTCAGGTTGTGGTATATCGGTTGTTACATATTGAATGTCTTGGGGTAGGTCCATCTTCTTTTGAAAGTTCTCGTGGATTCCTCTAAACGACCAGTCGTGATCGCTTAAATCAGAACCTGTGACTGCATATTCTGGGAACTGGGTCTGGTTTTTTGTAGGGTCACAGTTAACAGAGATATACCATTCTTAATATAATGAATCAAGATTCTGACTTTGTTGACATGTTGACTGTTTTGAGATAAAGTGAAGTCGTAGAGTACTAGGTGCTGAGACTTGATGCACTAGTTGACTTCCAAGGTAATTCTCTGGGGAAGGGATACAGGTTTTAGAGGTTCTTGAAGTAGTAGGGAGTGAAAATGCTGCAGCGCACTCGGTGAACATAATTTATCAGAGTAGTTCACCTTATATGTAGTGCTACTTATATGTGATCTAACTTCAGTAATGGATGCAATCTTTCGTGCCTCATCCGTTTTTTGGTTTGCCAGTTCCAGCTCTGCACCCTTATCATAGAGTTCTTCTTTTTTTATTTTCTCTTCTTGAAGCTCTGTTCACTTTCTGTTCGCCTCATCAATATCAGATTGCTGATGACATTCACACTCTGATTGTAACGAATCATGACTTTTCTTGCCCCAGTCCTCTGATTGGGCTACTGATTCTGATTCTCCTTGTAGCAACCTCTCTTTTAAATGACCTCTCCTGTTTCAATAACTATCTAATTGTTCTCCTATTTTTCAACTTCTTTGTCTAATTTTCCCACTTCTACTTTTCTTTCCTCTATTTCATCAAACAAATATATCTTCTTTAACTCATTCAATGTTGAACTCCGATTTGATACAATTTATGCAACGTCTTACTCCACTCTTACTTGCACTTCTCACACATATCATCTCGTATAATATGTTTTTCCATTTGGTTAATCTTGTTTTTGCGTTCTTCGTTTCCCGTGTTAGTCATCCTAGTCTCTCTAAAGTCTCCGCCATATTTGATAATTTGAAGGTTCACTTTGACTTTTTATGCATGAACTCGATCAAAGACCTGGTTTCCGAAGGACTATTTTGTTCCCACCATCTTGGAAATTATTGTCGGTTCCAGTTACTCTAATATTGACTGTTTTTACACCATAAACTTATCATGTTTTACACTTAAGTCTCCAACTCGACTTGCAAATGTTGACAAACTTTTTTACACGCTCTCTCATCCCCTAGAGCCCGCAAAATACAATAATGAACAAGACCGTACCTTAAGTAGTTTGACATTATTGTCCGTAACAGGGGTAAGTGATGAAACAGTTTCTGAATTGAAATTGCTGCATAGAAGGAGCATGCTGTGTGGTCGACTTTAGCAGTTTTTGTACAAGTCTACAAATTGTATATTCTATCTGCTTGATAAACACCATGAACTTCCTTTATCTTAATTTCATGCATTAGTGCTAAGTGTCATGCTAGTTTTTTCTCGCTCTAGTTGATCGGTTAGTTAGAGTTGCTTATGAATGAGAATAGGATGAGATGAATTGGATGTTCATTTTCAATTATGCAAACCTATTGTTTATCTTGTAAACGAGTTGTTAATTTACTAAGAGAGTTAGATACAGCTCCTCAGTGATAACAATATTTTGAACTAGTAGCAATAAGTTATTCAGTTTAAATGTTCGAACGAAGCGTTAATATCATCAATCGAATTTCACACGTGCAGTTGTCATTTCAAATGGTGCAATGCCATGTTGCACTGCAAATATTACTGGGCAAACACGTCTTAGTGTAAACTATGTCCTCTTAGTAGACGTGGATTGTTATCCTTCATCATGTAATATTTTGTTTTTCAGTGGAGAAAGCGGTGCTGGTAAAACGGAGTCAACAAAGTTAATCTTGCAGTTTCTGGCAGCCATAAGTGGTCAGCATTCTTGGATTGAACAACAAATTCTTGAAGCAAATCCAATTATGGAAGGTAAAATTGAATTTTTTCGTTAAAAGTCCAATGATGTAAAATGAGATATTACAGTGTAGTTGGAAAACTGAATCAAGACCTACAAGAAAAGCTAGTCATATTTTGACAAGCAATTTCGCATCAAATACTCTATTGCACAACTTCATTTTTTAAAATTTGAGAGAAAAAATATTTTTTGTTTATACGATACTTTTCTCGTTACACTAAGACAAGAGACTACGAAGTACTGGTCTATTAAACAATGGCTACTGGACCTCCGAGTCACCTTATCGTGTACTTGAAGCGCTTTTTCTTTTTGTTTTTTTCCCATACTATTAGTAATAATAAAAGAGATAATTAAAAATATATTAGCTATCTGCAAGTGACTTATGCTGATTGGGACGTATAGATATAAGAGCAGAGGAAATATTCCTTAACAATTTGGCAGCATACCAGAAATATCTTACAGGCATTCACTTTTTTTTTAAATTTGGCTACTTTGAAATTAAGTACCTAAATCGAAAACGATTTGTGGATCAGTTTTCACTGTTTACTCCAGCAGAAGAATGTAGCTAGTTTTCACGAACTATTTTTGATAGATAGTTCATTCCCAGGGACCTATTTTGGCTTCATTGTACACTTATGGCACCATACAAATGTGTATTCCATTTACAATTCTCATAATTCTGTATTGCTTTCTTTGAACGAAGGTACTACTTTTACAATATCAGTAGGTGTTGGCATGTTTAATGTGGATGTTTCAAATGCACTCAAGTCAAGACAAAAATAACGTAACAAAGCACTAAAACAGATGCTTCAGCAGATGCTTATGTATGAATCGACCATGATTAATCACTGCGACAATTAGCAAACACTGGGTACTAAAATACATATTGTTCATTTACGTTAACCAAATACGAGGCGAAGTATAGTAATATAGAACGGAAATAAATGAAGACCATTTGACTTAAATTAGAGCTGTACGCAGTGTCAGGGGGTATAGAAAGGGGTACTTAAAGTGGATTTCCATTCAGTACAAAATGTTTTGCGATCGAAGTTTTGCAATCGCTTTCTTTTGATTTATCAGCTCCCAAGTGGAACGCATGTGGTTCAAAGGACACATTTTAAAAGAAGCAATCCGATTTGCAAAACGTAAACCAATCACAATTTGTACTGTATTAAAATTCGCCTTTCTTTTTAGCAGTAGGATTTTTTGGTGTGTTCTGTCGATAATGGGGACCTTAAGCTTTTACGAAAAGGAGTTGAACGTAACGAATGTGAAAATGAGCAGTTTTCATTTTAATTATAAAATAAGTCACGCTGAATAACACATTTGTGTTGCTAGCGGCCTACATCATGAATCTAACATAAAAAACTTCTCCTGAAATTCAGAATGAAAAACTTGTGATTCGTAGTGCTTAAAAACTTAATTCACGTTGTTTACAACTTAAGTTTTTGAAAATCATGTCGCCCTTGTAAAAACTAGAATTAGGACGTGGTACATAAGTTTCTTCAAGCACAGCAGAGGATGTATTTAATGTTGGGAGAGTGATAGTAATTCAGAACCGCTAATGTATTATCAGAAATGGTGTATTTCACTTGGATAAACAACATTTTCAACCTAAAGTTAACCGAAAATTTACGATCGCGTGGTTAAGCTCGCGTCGTTGAGTCTTAAGGTCCCCAATGAGCAAACACAACGACACCGACCATAAAAATTCGATTTACTTTATGTTGAAAATACTGTTTATGAAATAAAAAAACAGCATTACTGACTCGACAGTACAGTGTCAGTATTATTGTGACTAGGCAAACATTGGAAACAGCCTCTACTGTGTTTGAAAAAAATTATGCACCACTTTTTAACTCGAGTTTGGAGAAGGGCAACGTGTTTGTTAAACGACCCAATTGTTTACTGTAGCGTTTGTATAACGGGATCTTTCTTCGGGTCGTTAGGGGGACAGCTTCTTGAATATAACTGTTCAGTAGAGCAGTTAACCACACTCAAATCGCACTCAATACCTCAAACCCAATATATATTCACTTCAAATGCTTTTCTCACATGTGCATTGTGCGAGTGTTACTCCCTTCTATCTTCTTACTCAAAATATCTGATTACTATTACGTGCTGTTACACTGAGAGGCCTTGTTCATTGTACGATTGTCATGGGCGCACACCCACTTTACTTATTTTGATTATGACTTAGTATCGCATTACATGTTTTCGAAGCGTCAAGTCGTAAAGTACATAAACTTAGCACCCGAGAAAAATCACAAGTTTTTTATTTTGAATTTCAGGAAAAGTTATCTTATCTTTGATTCGCGATGTAGACTAGACTGCTATAACAACACAAATGTGTCATTCAGGGTTTAGGTTTTGTACTTGAAGTGCAAAATGCTCATTTCAATGCTCGCTTCATTGAGCTTCCGCCATAGAATCCTTATGCTCCAGCCCATGTCTTGTGCTGTTACAAATTCCACTTGCAGCCATTATACCTCGAAAATAAGAAAAGAAGTTAAAGAACTCTACATTGGGAAATATTGCTTTCAGGCTCTAGAAACTTTGATAGACATTCATTAACTTTGAGTCAGTTCTACTCAGGTAATTTAATTGCAAAATTTTGGTAGGAAATAGACGAATTTGGGCTAAACTTTCTTCAAAGAAATATGAAATAAAATTTTTCTCGAAGCTAAGGGTACTCACTTGAAATGGGTTGGCGTTAGGTCATGGTCTATTACCGTACTAGCCCGTATAATATAGAATTATTGGATGAGGTTTTTGTGATATGCAAAATCATCAAGGTCAAAGTAAGTGTTATCAACCGAGATGTAGGTGAGGCTGATAATATTTATCTTGACCTTGATAATTCTGCATATCACAAAAACCGAAGTCAATAATTGTTTTATTATACAATGTAAGAAAAAAACGATGCGGAATGAACATAATTATGGAATACTTTATTCAGTGTCAGAGCTGGGAATCCATATTAACTTTTGTTTCTTGTTATGAATTTGCAACTGTTTTTGCATAAAAACAATCCACACTATTGCCAATTGCGTGCTCAACCTACAGATAACTGAAGTGTCTGCGTGCAGAAAATTCAATTATATGTAGGTTACGAGATTGCAATAATTAATAGTTGGCTATTGGCCAGTCAAAACGCCTGTGTTTACTACAATGTATAATAGTTAGAATTGTTTGTCAGCAGTTGGTAATTATAGAACCTGAGAGGATTCATGTAATCCATACTATATGCCTTTGGACATTTAGCAGATAAAAAGGAAATTGTTTTGGCAGATATCAATGGCATCCATCGACTGATAAGGAAATCCCGGAAGTTTATCACAATTGTACTCCATCGAATTTTTGCAACCAAATCGTTCTCAGCAAGGATTTCATCATAAGTCATATCTATCGACCAAATGGATAGATGTATAAAGTATTTTACCCGTATCATTTTAAATGCTGCTGTGTTGAAAGAAACGTTTAATGTAATGTGTGAAATTTAATCAACTGCGATTGCACAATTCCCGAGTTGCGTTTCATTAGCTAACCAATAATACCTCGTTAATCTGGTGCAAGACTGTATTTTTCCCAAGGAAATGCAATGCATTACGTACTTTCTTGGTAACTGTCGAAATATAATAATGGAAACTTTATTAAAAGGGATTTAGATTATATAAAATTGTAAATCTTGCTTTTTTTAAGGTAAGTTACAATTGGCTACTTGAATCACTAATGCTATATGAATATATCTAAACAAACACCCGTACATTTATATCTATATCTAATTCTATATAATGATACGATAATTGACAAAACACAGAATTCAACAGTTTACAATTACACAATGTTTAATAAGCTAATAGTTCTGGATTTGACCATTCCTTGTTATGGCAGCAGAATATATAATACGTAGTTCGGATGGCGATCGTCGTCATTCTTTTTATACAGTGATTTTGATGAGTTTTCTCAAACCCAAGATGATTAAGCATATCTATAAACCTATTGCATTCGTTTGCGAAAACACCAAGTGAGCTGATTGACAGATTGATGAATTTTACTGTTTTGTAATGTTTACACTGTTTTAGTTCTTTAAATAATTCTGAATAATAATAATAATGATAACGATAATAATAATAATAATAATAATAATAATAATAATAATAATAATAATAATAATAACAATAATAATAATAATAAAAAAAATAATAATAATAATAACAATAATAATAATAATAATAATAATAATAATAATAATAATGAAAACCTTATTGATTTTTCTTCTAAAATATATGAAATTGTAAATCTTACTTATAATAAGGTAACTTACAATTTGCTACTTGAATCTATAGTAAAATCTATGTAAAATTAAATAGTAAAGATTAT